>CM023102.1:35664812-35832229 GCA_013103745.1 Gardenia jasminoides
AATTTATTAAAATTTCATCACTTTATCACTTAAATATGGATACATCTATCATTTTTGTGATATATATCGCTTTTATTTTCTGGATACCTCAAAAAGTATGCCATTATCCTTACTCAAATTTTTAAATTTTTTTAAAAAAATTGAACTATAATTTGGGAAGTGTAATATGTTAAAAGTTTATTATGTGTTTTATATGGTTAATTGAAAAATATGAATATTTTTGACATGAACGAAATACAGGATTTTTTTTGAATGATACATATGAATGCGTATTATAGGGTATAATATGAGTATTTACTAACTATTTACTACCTATGGTTATAAGCACTTAAGTGCTTAATAAGTGCTTTTATTAAAAGCTACTAGTTAAACTACTCTTAACAAGTTACCGCAACCCAAACAGGACCTAAGACTTCTATGCACCTTTTTCCAACTGATTTTGAAGATCTTATTTTAATTTTTGATTTTTGAAAAGCTATTTTATTATGTTTCTCAACTGATTTTAAAAAATGATTTTAGATTTTTTTAGACATGAAAAGGCTGAAAATCAGTACTAGATTTATAGATGCTTTTGGATTCTGATTCTGACATAGTTTTTCATATAGATAAAACTACATTTCAAATTTCAACATAATTACTAAATTACTTAAAGATTAGATAATTTTTTATGGTCTTTCACTTTTCTTCATTTGCCTATTTCACTTCCATATTCATATTTATGTCCTTGTTTTTCGCTTTCATCATTTAATCTTTATAAGAAAAGTAATTCATTACATATAATATTATTTAATTAGTACAAAAATTCATTTATGTCGCATATAAATATACTATGGTCATCTACATATAAATTCAGTTTTTTAATTCTTTCAAGAACACCTACGCATTTGTTAAAATGGCCTTTTTAACAGCACATAAAAACATATGAGTTATTCCTAAAAAAGTGATTTTAAATAATCAAATTTACGAAATCAGTTTTTGCAAAATCAGAATTAGTTGAAAATAAGCACTATATTAGTGGAAGAATGTTCCTTGGAGCCAAATCTTTGGCAATTTAAACTTAGTATGGTATGATAAAAGGCGAAAACAAGCTCAAAAAATGAAGAAAGTGAATGGTCAATTAGGTAACAGAAACTAAGACTGAATGGGACCAGTCTTCTAATAAGATCACAGATTATTCATCAATTAGACTGAAGGTATAGCATTTCAAATTACGTTCTTGACTTTAATATCTGCTAAAATACAAACATTTTATATTAATTGGAAAAAATAAAAAACCAATCGTACACTCGACCTTAGACCCTAGAGAGAGGCCAATTCGGGTGAATAGAGTACCTTGAATCTGATTCATGGCTTGCGATTGATTTGGATAGATTCTATGCTTGATCAATTCTTCACCAAATCTTCCATCAAATCCCTTAATCCAAACGAAATTTATTGGATAAATATTTACATATACATACATATATATATATATTTATTTATTTACTTATATTTACTTACATTTACTTACATATGCCCATCATTTAAATAGATTACAAGAATTTAAAATTTTTTTAAACACGATGGACAAATAGTTGATTTTCACCCATCCGGTAGATTTATTGTAATCAATGTTGTTAAACCCGGACCAGGTAATGACTCAGTTATACCCCTGGATCAGGGGTCAATTGGTCGGATCGGTCAGACCGTTCTAAAAAATCCGTTGACGTCAGCATGATGTCATAATTATTTTATATTTTTATATGTTTTCAAAATATATTGAAATTAAATTCTTAGTTATATTTTGATAAAATATATAAAGTGTTTCAAAATATTAGCCCCATTATCAAATGTAGACCTAAAAATTATAAAAACCTAAATTCATGTCTAAAATATATTCATTATTCAAAACTATTAGAAAAATTAAGTTAAAATAATTTATATCCAATTTGAGATCACTCTATTAGAAATATGACTTTCTAATATAAGTTGAAATCAATGATGACAAATTGATAAGACGATAGGGATAAAAATTTCTTGAACTAGAAATCATTTAAGAATGTGAGTGATTTTAGTTTTTACACTAAGTGGGTCGGTATTCATATTCCTTTAAATAAACAAAAGTTTTACAACTTAGGTAACTTAAATCATATTTAGAAAAAATAAATAAGAAAAGTTCAAGAAGCGGGTTAACCAGTCAAACCGGGTCACTGGTTTTGTTGGTTTTTGACAATTTTGACTGATTTTGACCAAAATAATTTTGTGCTGCCAACCAACCTGGAAAAGAAGGCCAGTTCACAGTCGGATCTGGTTCGATTTGGGTCTAACAACATTGATTGTAATATAGTAGGATAAGTTATTACATTCTTAAAACTTACTTCACAAGGTAAATCCAACGTTATTTTCCACGTGGAGTAATACTCGAAACCTACATCAATATGATCGTACCCCAGGAGTTGAGGTTAACAACATTAACCAGAACAATTTGAATATTCAAGAATTGTTGACAATGAAAGAGTGTTTAATTACTAGATTGAATCTGGATGTGGGCCTGATATCCCTTTCATCTTAGTCAGATAACCGCGTCTTGAAACAGGATTTGCCACCATGCACCTCGTCCACAATATATCACTCTCAGTACTCCCTGCAATTTTCTATTCTACAAGTGCAGAAGAGGACAACTAATAGTAGTACAAGAGATATTTTCAAATACATATCCGATGTTATCCAGGGATCAATTCCATCAGTGTTGGAAAAGACAGGAAATCGTGCGCTAAGAGAACATGTGTCAGACAAAACCATAATTTAACAAGAATGGCATGCCCAAATTTAATGGAAAAATAGAGGAAAATACACTTTTCACACCGCAAATGGTGTCGTAGAAGGAGAGAAGAGACACCAATGTCATCTTATAGAAACATATTGATTCGTATTTGTTTTTCATATGACTTGAGAGTGGGAAAGAGGAGGAATGAAGAATTTTATGGCCATTTAATTGATGTTCATATCGGATTTAAGTATTTCCACCTTGTCTGGAATGTAATTTTAAAAAAAATATGTTTTTGATAAACACATTTCTCAATTTTCTTTTTATCTCACATATATTAAATTGTCACAATACATTTTTCTCATTTTTGTAAAAGAAATCCAAAAAAATAGCAATCCAAATGACTCTTCGTTTTCTATCTACAGTAGGTTCTATCTAAGTGGTGAGTCGGTGAAGATCATTTCAGTACTCTTTAGCCCCTTTTCTTTTTCAATTCAGAGGTTGGTATCTGTCGGCCAACTATGGACATCCACCTGTTTGTTCTAACACTATGCATCCAATTCCAATCCACACAGAGTAGAAATGAAATAGATAGCATGAAAAATAAAAAACCGACGAAGCTTCGACGGATTTCAATTGCATTGCAGAAACCTTAACGCGTATAAATGCAACGACAAAAGAAGCAATTAGAACGCGGGGAAGAAAAAAGAAAAGAAAAATGATTCTTGCTGATCACAAATGCTCAAAATCTGTTGTCACACTCGCAAAGAAAAAAGAAAAGAAATTCATTGAGTCGAAATTGCTAGGAAGCTCACTTCCCAGTTCCCACTTAGATTAATGTTTATGTTATTTGACTTAACACATAATCTAGTGATTTCATCATCTCGACAACTATAAATGCATGACTAAATTCGCTTGGATTCTCCAGAATCTTTGTCACTATATTCTATCACTAATTTGTCTTGTAAAAACATTCAAACCATTAAGTATTTTGCCCAACTCCTGATTGTCGAATGGGAGACAACAACAACAGCAGCAGCAGTGGTGGCACGGGAAGCCCTTCAGTTTACAGAGGAGTGAGGAAGAGGAGATGGGGAAAATGGGTATCTGAAATACGAGAGCCAGGTACGAAAATTCGGATATGGCTAGGTAGTTTTGATACTGAAGAAATGGCAGCCGTGGCCCATGATGCTGCTGCTTATTTCTTTCGAGGGGCTGCTGCTCAACTGAACTTTCCTGTATTGGTTGGTAATCTTCCATGTCCGGCTAGCTCGAGCGCCGAAGACATAAGAGTGGCAGCCCAAGAGGCATCGTTGCTGCTAAAGAATCGCAGTGGAGATTATCAGCGTAATGATGGTCGTCAGGCTGCATCAGGGAGCTCCAGCAACATGGCTAACCACATTGGTGCTCGGCCGCTAACAGTAAGGCTCTCCCCGGTCCAAATTCAGGCCATCAATGACTTGCCATTGGATTCACCAGACTACAAAAGGTGGATGGAGATGGCACCAGGTTCGGAAGTTTTAGACGAACCAATGATTTTTCCTCATGACTATGACATGGCTGACTGTGAAGAGATACCTGATGACTCGCTTTGGGGTTAGAGAACGTGCGTTTTAAAATTGACCATGCACTGTTTGAAGACTTGTAGTACAGATTTTACTAGTGTGGCCGGCTTGCTTCCGACCAAGTAAACTGATCAATGCAACTGATACTGTATTATTGATTTGCTAGAATTCACTCGTATATTTGATTGAGTGAGGATGTCCAGGATGGAAGATTTTATGTCTAGTACGAACTTGTAGTTCAGTTTGTTAGGAATAGCCACTGTTGGCTGGTGGCTGCTAAAAGAGTACTATTATGTACTTGAGCTTGACTTATGATTTAATGTTGTCTATTGGTCGTGTGTCTGTTGCTGTAGGGAGATAAAGTGATCCATTTTTTTTAATGCCAAAGTGATGCTTGTAAAAGTTGCATCTTCACTTGTTCAGTAGTAACTATTGGCCGGTTGAAAATGTAGTGCTGGCGTGCTTTGTTTGAAGTATGGTGAATGACGACTTGGTATTTTAATTTACTAGAAATGTAGTACAATTATTTTTACATAATTATCAGCGTCTCAAGTCTTGGTCTTCTTGCTCCTTTTCTTTCAATACCTTTCTCGGCCTTTTGCCTCGGATCAAGTGTAGTTGCATAAGTTTTTCTATTGGAAACTAAATGCGAGTGCTTTTGCCATCCCAGCTTCAACAACTTCAAGACCCTTTACTGGGAGAGATTTCAATAAAAAAATTGGATAAATTACTTATAGCCCCCTCCCCACTGGTTTTGCTTAATGCCAGATGATCCTCTAAAATTTTAAAATAGCCATATAATCTCCCTATGGATTTATGTAAAGTAAAAAATGAACGAAATACATAATCAATTATGGCGTTTATAACAAACGTACTCTAAAAGTGCGTGTGATAAAATCTTAATATCCATTTAATCCCCTTATGTTTTGTATAAATATCTATTTTACCCTCCTGTGGTTTTACATTTATCCACATAATCCCCGTATACTTTTATATACGGTGGTTAAATCATTGTCTGATTTAGTGTTTAAATAAGGGCACTATAAGTATTTCAACTAGCAATGTTAAATAGATTATTTTAGTTAAATTTTCACTTCACATAAAATCAGAGGGGGGTGAAGTGTACATTTTGAGACGTTTAAAGGGATCATGTGTCAGTAGACAAAGTCACAAGGGGTTTCTATATAATTTATTCTAAAAATTTTGCTAACATTAAAATATAACAGAAAATTAAAACCAAGTGTCAAAAAATTAAAATAATATTCTCAATATTTAGCCCATGTGACAAATTGTCTCCAATATTTCGGTTAATACAATTATAGTCCTCATAATTTCTAATTTTTGGTAAATTTAGATCAATTAATGGAAATAAAATAATGATTAACAGTAAACATCGAATTACCATTAATCATTCTGACTATGCACTTTTGGTCCCTAATATTTTGATTTTGAATCATTATATTTTTCTAAATTTTAAATAGTGATATTAAGGGCTTTAGCATGAATTGAGATGCAATTTAGAATGAAATAGTATTAAATGAGTAATAGGAATTCTAATTAAACTTCTTTTTTCTTCTTTTATTTTTATTTTTTATTTATTCATGCTAATAATATATCATATGTCTCTTTTCTTTTGCATAGGCTAGTCTCAGATTTGGTATAATATATGTTTATTATTGTTTCCTACTATTAGTAATTAATTGACAATGAATTTTATTATTTTTCTTTCTAATGATACTTAAAAATCTTAATTAAATATCCCTTCAAAAATATAAGGAACATATACTTTTTTACAAACTAATTTGATTTTTTTGGCATTTTAATAGATTATTAATTGAGTTTAAAATGAAATTAGTATTTTATACACATTATATGAATTGTTAAATGATTAGCAAGGTATCTAGATAATAAAATAAATGCTCTAAAACAACAACGTTGGAACATTGAATTCTAATTGGTAGGTAAAATAATAAAAAAAATAAAAGATATTTTTCTTAAGAATTTTTAAATTTATTTCACACTAATACTTACCTTCACTTTTATTTATAAAAATTTAGATTATAAAAACTAACAAAGGTAAGTATTAACATGATGTAATTTAGGAACTTTTATGTTTTGTTGTTAATCTAATATTCCAATACTGTAGTTTTAAAATATTTATTTTAATATTTGTGTATCTTGATAATCATTTAATAGTTCATATAATTTGTATAAAATGTCAACTTCATTTAAAACTCAATTGATAACCTATTAAACTACCAAAAAAAGAGATCAACTTCATTTGTGAAAAGTATATATTCCTTATATTTAAAAGGACATTTAATTAATTTTTTTAATTATCATTAGAAATAAAATAATAAGACTCATCAATTAATTATTAATATTGAAAAATAATAATACACATAATTTACACCAAATTTGATGCTAACTAAGTTCCAAAATAAATTTGTGACTAATTATGAAAAAGAAAAGAAACATATAATACATCATTAGCATGAACAAATGAAATAAAAATCAAAGAAGAAAAAGAAGTTTAATAATAATTCTTATTACTCATGTAATACTATTTTATTCTAAGTTACATCTCAATTCATGCTAAAACCCTTAATATCACTGTTTAAAATTTAGAAAAATATAATAAACCAAAATCAAAATACTAGGGACTAAAAGTATAAAATCAAAATTGTTGACTAACAGCAATTTAATGTAGTCATTATTCTATTTCCATCCGTTGTCATAAATCTATCTAAATTCACAAACTTTAGGACTAGACTTGTTTAATCTAAATATTAGGCATCAATTTAGCACACGGACCAAATATTGGGGACCAAAATTAGAGTTCTCCCAAAATACAACAATAAACTATATTCATGAAGAAAGACTAATGATGAAATGGAGAAAATAAATTCTAAGGAAAAATCTTGCCTCCAAAAATTTATTTTAGTTTAAATTCCTAGCTTCACATTATACCATGACCCATCTTGTGCAGCTAATGTGGTTTTGGAATTGTCATTTTATATACGCATCAAACAAAAGTGGTAAAAGTATACAAGTCTTGGAGTTAGGATCAACCTAAATTAAGATTATAAAACTTCAAATTGTTTTTTCTTTAAGGGAAATCAACAGGGATTCTGTACATATCTGTTAATGGCTCCAATCCATAATCTGCTAGTCACACATATAACGTTTTATCACTTGATCTGCACTTCACAGTTAAGATTATTTGTCTGCACATTAGTGCAACAGGTTTTCTAAATTATGGTAATTTGTCTAAAAAGATAAGAGTTTTCCCAAGTAGCTAATGATTTTATATTTTCCTCCTTTAACCAAATAGAACTATGAGTAGTACCAAAAATGTTTAAAAAAATCAACAAAGAAAGGCTTTAGCATTCAGGAATTGCATCCTCCCACATAACCCAATCTTATAACCCAGGTGCTTTTTTCCCAACCGTGCTCACAATTCTAACATCAACAGCGTCTACCTTCCATCTGAATTTGAGATTGTGAAAAGCGAAGAGCAATTTTCACTGCCTGCAGTGAGGTAGATGCTCCAAACATATATATGGAGTGTACCTACAAAAAGCAACTGTAATTTACGACACTATTAAGTGATACATGCAAACATGAGAATCCCTAAAATGACTCAGATGGTTAGCCTTTAAGTTGTTTCTATCACTTAACCATAATGTCTCTTAGTATAAGATTTTCCCACATATATAAGACTCCCTAAATTGAGCTTCAAACTTTAGATTTCTTAAGCTGTTCTTGGGCATGCTTCTTGTTTTAAAGCACATAAAACCGACTGTTTACAGGAGCTTATTATTATTCCAACTATAACAAGGAGATATATTGGCTAATTCCCCAAGAGGTCCTATGGAAAATTTCCAGTGCTGAAGATAAAAGATTGGCAGCCCAAGAAACACCTTTGCTGCTGAACAAACCAGTGGAGGTCAGCATAGTGATGGGGATCAGTCTGCAGCAGGAAGGTCTAGTAACATGGCTGACGGTATTGTTCGGGCTGCATCAGGGCCATTGATGACTTAGCATTGGATTCACCAGACTACAGAAGGTGGATGGGGATTGCAACTGGTTCAAAAGTTTTGGAGAACCAATCATTTTTCCGGGTTATTATGACATGACTGACTATGAAGAAACCTGATTATTCCCTCTGGGGATCGTAGGAATGATTTAGAAAATACCATGTATTAAAGCCTTGTACTATTAACTTTACTACATGCAGGACAGAACCAGCGGGCACCGCCCCTAACAATTTTAAAAAATTTCATTATACCCGCTATAAATATTAAAAATTTTATTTGTGTTATAAATTTAAGGATAATTTCAGAAACTTCCATTGAGGTTTTCACAATTTCACTCACCTCCCCTGAAGTTTGCAAAATTATACCAAACTCCTCTGAGGTTAAAGTTTAATAACAAAATCAGTCTAAGTCAAAAAAAATTATCATTAAAAAAAGACTTTAAGGAGATAAATGAAACTTTTATTCCATAAATACCCTTTATGCATATGTATAAGTTGTATTAGTAAAAAATGAAAATAATTGAAAGTTGAAAAAAATTAACATATACATTTTCACTACTCAAAAAGTTTAAATCCCATACATTAGACAATATAAATGAGTAACAAAACTACACTAATGATCACAAGATTCAACAAAACAGACCACTTATTTCTCTTAATACTAGATTTGCTATAATCTTTTGAACAGAAAAAATTTTAAATTTTGCCTTTCTTCTCTCTCCTTTCTCCTTGACTTTCACGAAATTACTTTACTACTATCACAGCTTTAAGAATTTTAGAAAAATTTCCTCACAAATAGCCTTTTTTTTGTCCTGTGTTTTCTTTCTTCTACCATAGCCCTTCTTTTAACATTATGTACACTAAGTTTGATCATTGTAAAGTTCTTTCGATCACAAAATGGCACTATTTGCTATATCAATTAGCATTATTTTGTAATTGCCGTTATTATTTATCACAAAAGAAGTTCCCAACATTCATTTTTCTTAATTAGTTACTAATAATTAATTAGACCTAATTACTCAATCTCAGATTTTAGTTTCTAATAAGACATAATATCTTAGGGTATATGAGTAGTATCTCCTCATGTGATGTAAGCAATTAGGCCCATAATTCCACTAGGGAGGTAAGTGTAATTTTACAAATCATAGAGGAGGTCAATGAAATTATTAAAACCTCAGGGGAAGTTTCTAAAATTATCCCTAAATTTAACCTTTAGAAACTATTATGATATTAGTTAATTGCCCTCTACCATCCCCCAAAGCTTGAGAATTTGTATTCTGTGACAATACCTTTTACATTTTACTTTTATCCCACAAAACTTTCAAAAATTTTATTTGCAAATCGAAGCATGAATGAGTCAAATTAAGTCAAATATTCTATTTAAAGATTTTAAAATTGTTCTTTAAATTTGGCACGTTTATTTATCGAGCCAAAATCAATTGAGTTTGATACATATGAATTTCAAGTATTGTGCTAAATTTGGCAAGGCCCGATTTGCATTTGAAATTTTACTGGATAGAAAACCCTATTCATATTTGGTTTGATTAGTTGGAAAACTAAAATTTAAACTAATGAGCTCTTATCACAAGCTCAATCCGAATATTTAGTTCTCTGCTATTCGTCTTTCAATTGATTTGCAAATATAAAACTACACTATAAAAACTGTTTTAATATTAAGTGCCATCCAAATTGGAAAATCCTAACGATGATGACTGACAGTATTTAAAATTAAAAAAATGAAGAAGAAGAAGAATAAGCTGTGATGTGATATTGAATTAATTGGTACAACTGACAATGAATTCTTCATTGATAGGGTCTCACTGATATATTTGATTGATTGAGGAAATGCTAGACAGAAGCATTGTTTTTTTTTTTTTTTCAAGTATTTCGTGGTCCATCATTTTTCTAGAATGAATGGCTGCTAAAGATTATTATGCATGTGAGTTTGACCATCTTACTTTTGATTCAAGTTTGTCCACTGGTTGTGTTTCTGTCGTTGGGGAGTGGGCAAATTGGTGCTTGTAAAATACTGCTGTCTTGTTTGAAGTTTAAACTCTGATGCAGAATCATATTAGTGGAGGTGTTAGTCTTAGACAGATATTAATTATATAATGGACGCCTGATCATGACAGAAAACTAAGCTAGCTAATGACTTTAAAAGGAGAAAGAAAAGGCCTAGGAAGAAACTAGAGCCCGTAGTTCAATTAATACTGATTCTTCCTCCAAGAAAACCTTCATGACATCGATCGTTAGTGTCCTTCCTTCCATGTGATTCGAATTTGAGAGAAATTGTAGAGCAATTTTCACTACCTACTAGGATTTAGAATTCAATTTTAATAACCAGCATCCAATGTCAAACAATCTCTATTTAGTCCAACAACCTATTATCCAAATTCATTAATAAATCCAGATACAATACAATTTAATTCATGCATGCCTTTACTCTATTTCAATGATGAAAAATTATGTATCCATGCTCTATATGATAGTACATGTTGTTACTCTTAAAATCAATTTTATAATACAAGTATTTATACGTAATTAGAAGAACCAAATTCAAACAACCTAACCGAGGTTTGAGGACTTATCTTTGGATATTACCCAAATTCATTAATAAATCAGATATAATAAATAATTTAGGTCTATCATTTCATCTAGGTTGAGGTTTTTTTGCATAAAATTTGTATTCTTTATTTTTCCTTGCCACATGATAGTACAATAAAATTTATAATTTTTTCAACATTAGTTGTTATATATACTTAAAATCAAATTTATAATACAAGTATTTATATGTAACTAGAAGAATTGAAACCGGAACTGGAAGAAATCTAAACCGTAATTGAACCGGAACCGAACCTAAAGAGGACTTATCTTTGGATCATCATGTCATCGGAATCGGGGGCTCCTTAA
The DNA here is from genome assembly GCA_013103745.1 of Gardenia jasminoides. Lineage (NCBI taxonomy): Eukaryota > Viridiplantae > Streptophyta > Magnoliopsida > Gentianales > Rubiaceae > Gardenia > Gardenia jasminoides. Next base: position 35,676,073 of record CM023102.1, read on the forward strand.
ATTCCTCTAATATATAGTTGTCGTAAAAGCCACAAGACTAAAAGTTCCTGATTTCTTAGTTTGTTCTTGGGCAATATTCATCTTCTCCAAAGCACGTAGAACCAACTCTCAATTTTTTGTAATAAAACTTATTACAACTGCAACAATAACAAGGAGATATCGACCATGCAATTGCCTAAAAGGTCCTACAGTAGATGTTCTCGATTAGTCTTTTCAAACATTATCCACAAATGAAACTTTTTAACACTGACATTTCTAGATACATCACACGTTACTTGAAACACTAACTTACTTCTTTTTTTCATAAAATTGACTTCATTTTTAATAACCTGTTGAAAAATTTTCAACTTGCATTAGTTTGAAATCGTAATTTGGTAAAACTCGCATCTACAGGGATAATGTCCAATGTCAAAATCAAATTAGACTTACTCAAAAGTTTTAAATTTGCATTTTAAGTCCCTAATATTTGAAATTTTGATCAATATGGTCCATATGTTTCAAATAGTTACATTTAAGATTTTCAAATTAAATAGAATGTGAATTAAATTAAATGCATGACAAGTATGTTCTTAAATTCATATAAAAATCCCTAAAAGCAGTTCACATTGGAACAACACTACTCTTTAGCCTAAAGAGCATCTTTTTGTTAGATTAATTACAAATCCAGTAACAATATACTAAGAATATGAAAAGAAAATTAATGGGATTAGCAGAATTTTAGTGTTCGTATATCAGATCATTTGAAACATTACTCCACAAATTGCTGCATGACATTCGATGCAGACTTCAATCGATTATTATTAGGAATTATAATTAGATTAACAAGTAAAGGTAATTAACACAAAGATACTCATATGGATTTTGTAAAAAACCTCATCTTGTTTAACTATTTTGTCTTTCATTCATATTAAATCAAATATTTTGCTAATAAAGTTTTAATGTATTTATAATTATATTTATATACATTGATAATTTTATTGAATAATTTAAACAATTATGTAAAATATCTATTTCATTTGGAACATAATTGATAACCAATTGAAGATCCAAAGATAAAAGACAAAGAAAAATTATTGTTCAATGAATTTAATTTACATATAATTGTTTACATTTTAAAGTTTTTATCTCTTAAACTAAATGCTTAATGTTATACTGTTATTTAGTATTATCATATTTACTCTATCCAAAAATCACAATTTACAGGTTTTTCTCCTTTTTATCTTTTGGTTGATAGAAGAAGCCAAAATTATGTTAATGAACTTTTGATAACATAACTTACAAAGTTTCATATACTTCTAATAGTGTTGTTTTCCTCATTATAATTGACTTCCCATTTGATAACACAATTCAACACTTAAATTTAATGAATTTAGATCTTAATACATTTAGACGCATTTGACAACCAAAACTAGAATATCTAAATTGATTAAATGACACTGAATTTTTTGGTCAAAACTTGCTCTCAAGTGCGATGTACATTCACATGTATTGAATTTAGTACTTACCAATTCAATCATTTAATGAATTTAGATTTCAAATTTCAGTGTTCAGTTTTCAGACTTCGATTTTGTCAAACGCACAAAAGTAATTATCTCTATGAGAATAAAGTACTGTACCCATTTTTAACGCAAACATTTGCTTGTTACTTTTTTTGTACTCTCAAATTTACTCTTGTAGTTAGTGCTCCAACACTAATAAAATAACTATCTCGATCTATCAACGATGTTCTACTCTATTAATCCCACACCATTTGGCTACTCTTTTCTTCTTATATAACAGATTTTCTCTCCAACAACCTTAAAAATATGTTGCCAATATAACCAGCCATAGCCATGCCATATAATAACCAAGATACCGATGAAATTAATAAAACAAGGGTAGAAAATTAGTATATATAAAGATTTTCTTGCTTCTACATTTTACACATGTGCCTTTAGCACTAGTAAAGAAACTATTAGTAATGAGTTGCAACTGGGTTGATGCCAAGCAAAACCCATCTAGGTGGTTACAACGTCCCGAAACCGGACAATTTGCTAGGCCACATAAGATGCATCGACCAAGCCTTTGTATTCAGATAACCTTATGCAATTTGAATTTGTCCTTTTACACATGTAACCCTCAAAATTTGAGTCCGGCAGCTGGGATAACAGTCGATAATGGATGTGACCCCATTTGCACCGACATCCACCCAAGCACACTTTCTCTTCTCATCATCAGCTGAGAATCCACCCCTAAACCAGCCTTTTCCCATCATTCCAAACCAAGCCCATGTCAATCGCTGCAAATGCAGCTCAGTTGCTGGTTCTAAGATTACCAGAACTCAGACCCACCAACTGTTTGATGAAATTCCTCTGCGGGATACTTTCGCTTGGAACACCGTTATCCAGACTCATTTAACAAATGGGGACCCAAGACGAGTCACTTCCACTTACCAGCGAATGCTTTTGCTTGGCGTCAGGCCTGACCGCCGTACTCTGCCTCGGGTTCTTGCAGCTTCGCGGCTTTTAGGTAACTTGTCATTGGGCAAACAGCTTCATTGCCATGTTATAAAGTTTGGGTTCTTTTCTGATGCATATGTCACGTCGGCAATGGTTGATTTGTATGGTCAGCTGGAGGGTGTCCACGCTGCGAAATGGTATTTTAAGACTGCCAATTTCGATAGAAACAATGCTGTAACGTGGACTTTGCTGGCTGGTATGTATGTGAAAAAGAATGAGCCCGAACTGGCGATTGACTTGTTTAACGAAATGATAAATCATGGTGGTAAGATTGTTGATGCAGTTGCATTGGTTACTGTTATTACTGCTTGTGGGATGCTGAAATCATTGCGTGATGGGAGGCGTATTCATCAGATTGCTAAGGATTTTGGGTTGGATATTGATATTTTGGTAGGGAATGCTCTACTGAAAATGTACATTGAATGTGGTAGTATCAGAGATGCACGGGCAGTGTTTGATGGGATGAGGTGCAAAGATGCCATTTCTTGGACTGCAATGATTAATGGTTATGTGAAAAAGGGAGGGTTCAATGAGGGTCTCAAGTTGTTTCGGTCAATGATTGGTGACGGGATAAAAGCTGATGCTTTTGCAATTTCTAGTGTTCTTCCAGGTTGTGCTCGAGTGGCTGCAAATAAGAATGGTAAGGAAATTCATGGCCATCTGATAAGGAATGGGATTGACATGAATGTAACTGTCCTGAATGCTCTGATGGACATGTACGTCAAATCAGGGTCCATTGAGTATGCTTCAAGAGTATTTGCTGCGATGAAAGGCAAGGATGTTATTTCATGGACCATTATGATCTTGGGTCATAGTTTACATGGACAAGGAAAGGTTGGGGTGGATTTGTATTGCGAAATGGTGGAGAACTCAAGACTAGAAGCAGATCAGATGACTTTGGCTGCAGTCCTCTATGCTTGTTATTCTGCCTGCATGGTTAAAGAAGGTCAGTATTACTTTAACTGCATTAGGTCGCCTAAGGTTGCACATTGTGCCTTGATCGTTGCACTTCTAGCCCGTGCTGGTCTCTTTGATGATGCAAAGGCATTTATTGAGGAGAGGAAGATCTCAAGGCAAGGGGAAGTGTTAAGAGCATTACTGGATGGGTGCAGGATACAGCAGAACACCATTAGAGGAAAGGAAGTTATTGAGCAGCTTTATGACTTAGAGCCTCTTAATGCAGAGAATTATGTTCTGTTATCGAACTGGTATGCCCACCACAAAAATTGGGACATGGCAGATAAATATAGTGAGAAAATTTGGGACATGGATTTGAGGCCTAGAAAAGCTTATAGCTGGATTGAGTTCAAAAACAAGATTCATGTCTTCAGGACAGGGGATGCATCTCACCCACGATCAGAAAGTGTGTACTCTGGACTACAGAATTTACAGAAGAAGGTAAAAGCGGAAGGATTTCAGAGTACAGATTTTAGTCTCCATGATGTGTACGAAGAGAGAGACTGTGATCCAATTGGACATAGCGAACTCTTAGCTGTCTCATTTGGTCTTATCAATAGAGTAGCAGGGCAAACAACAATTCGTGTGACTAAAAATGGGCGTGTTTGTCAAAATTGCCATAGTTTCGTCAAGGCTATCTCAAAAGATGCCGGGCTTGAAATTGTTTTAAGAGATCCAAGTTGTTTTCATCATTTTAAGGATGGATGTTGTTCTTGTATGGACTGTTGGTGATCCGTTGACAGATTTTACTACACTTTACTTGTAGTTTAGGAGCCTTGAGGGTCAGAATGCACCTAATTGGTTATGAGCTAAAGGCATTGATAGTCCTAAAGGACTTGAGACCATACTCAAATTACACAGTTTACCAGGCAGGTCTACCTGCTTGGCGCAAACCAGATCGCACCTCCAAAGATGCTTCACCTGAAAAGAGTACATAATTTAATTTTCATCTGTAAACAAATAGATGATTGGAAGTTATAAAAATCCATTCTTTCATTTGTGCACAGGTCTGTGATTCTACTGAATGAAGAGTAATGCACTTTTTAGAGTTGCTGTCAATTGTCATCATTTATACAATATTTCGTTACACTTTGTTGCAGGATATCAGAAGAAACAACTTATGCTTTCTAACAGAAAGTGCCTCAATTTAGTTGGTTAGCTAAAACATTCAGATACAAACATATCCCGTGTGTGTGTGTCTATATATATATATATATATATGTACGTACGTACATATGTACGTATGTATGTATGTGTGCTTGGGATAGTTGTGCTCGGAATCATTCTAGTCTCTCGTCGTCAATATTTCTTCTTGAATCCGTTGCAGCTGAATTGATCAGATGTAATCAAATCAAATTCTTCCCAATGGAGGGACCAAATAAAGCAACACATATTTGTTTCACCAGTAATTCTACTTCTATCCTAGGGTAAGGAAGATAAACGTACCATTACAATTTAATTAAAAACATAAATATTTGTAATATAATTTATTTAGAATCGAACTAACAGTAGAGACTGAAAAAATACTCCAAACTTTAAGACAAAATGGAAAAGCAGTAAAGATACATGATATCCTCGACAATAGCAGCATTGAATTCGTAAATATCGTATGATTCGAGCGACAGATTTGAAGTTTTATCTGCAATTGTGTTGGTTACAACTGCGACCTGCATACTTTTCAGCAGATCTTGGAGCTTCGGAATTATGACATGCAATATCAAGCTCTACATTCAAAAAAGTCATGTTGATGTTTCGTACTTGATAATTAACATAGCTTACATTTACCTTCCATCAGTATCTAATTAAATTCTTAGGATAAATTCGATATTTTGCAATGCAGAGATCAAAAGAAAAACAAGAGAGACTTGAACGATTATATATCCACACAAAATATTGAGTGTGTAAGCACAATTTTTGTTGCTTAAAATGAAAGACAAGAAAAATCAAATATATTGAATTAAAGGGAAAAAGGATTATAATTTCTGAAATTTCTTAAATCAAAGAATTAAGGGATAATTTCAGAAACCTCCTTAAGGTTTCTCCTAATCATACATGGCTTTGTCGAGATTTTCAAAATCACACTTAGCACCCCTAATATGATGATGTGACATCAGAAAATTTTGGAAGGAAAATACTACCCCTGATATTTTCATGAGATAATTTCATAAACCTCCCCTAAGTTTTCTTCTAGTCACACCTAGCACTCTCAAACTAAATTATGTAAAAAGAAAATAATAAAAATTGCATATTTAGATTACCTTTTTTACTCTAATTTTCTCTTTTTATCTTGATTAATTGGGAAGAACTAAGGAAAAAATAGGCCAAAATCATTCATTTGGTAAAGGAGATGGTTGAGGTGCAGTTGAAATCATGAAAAAAATGCATATTAAATGTATCTATAATGGTGTTCAACTATTAAATATAAAATTTTTAAAAAATTGATTAACCCATGGTATTAAAATAAAATTCGTATTTCTTTTTAATCTAAAATTTTGGCATAGTTAGAAACAGTGACCCCTCCTAGAGATTTAAAAAAATAAAAAATAATTTTTTATTTTTAACAATTTTGAGAATAAAAACTAAACATTCATTTGGTTCTCCTAGATGATAATTTTTTTGAGCTTATTGTTACGAACTAGGAACAAAAATTATAAAATTTAAAAAGGCATAGTTTGTAGTCTAAAAGTTTTAAAGGAAAAAAATTACTCCTAAATAATGGTGTTCAATTATCAAAAATAAAATTTCTGAAAAATTAGTTAACCAATAATATTAAAATAAAAATCTTATTTCCTTTTAATCTTTTTTTTAGTTTTTTGTTAAGGAGTTGGAAACAAAATTATAATATTTAAAAAGACATATTTTCTAGCTCTAAAGGCTTTAAAGGGAAGAAATTACTCCTAATTATTCTTCTAGAAAACAATCTTTATTTGTTTTCATTTTTCATCTTCTAAAACTCAAAAGTCAACTAGTGGAAGGGTAAAATTGGAAGAAATTATCTCTGTCTCCTAGGAGGGGTACCAATGTTACAGAGATTGCCATTCTAAGGGTGCTAGGTGTGATTTTGAAAATCTCAGGGGAGCCACGTGTAATTAGGAGAAACATCAGGGGAGGTTTCTGAGATTGTCTTAAGAATTAATCTCCTGATTCTTCCCTTCAAATAATCTCAATTGAAGGGCCAATGTGACTTGTTCTTCGATCAAGAAAGATGTTTTCTACGGATGATTTGGTGACGACGCCGAATACTTGAATCTTCAATTCTCAAGCCTTCAACACGAACGGAATGATTTTTCTTGATTTGATTTAGATATGAATTTTAAGGGAAAAACCCTTGAGAATTTGACAAAGTTTCTCCAAACCGTAGGGTTTTTTTATGTCTTGATTTGACTTGGGTTTTAGTAATAGACCTGCCCATATAGTTTATCATGAATTAATTAATCAATGAGTCCACTTTAGTTCAAATGGACATCATCAGTTTAATTTGATTTAATGGTCTATATAATATTAGCCCAATTTGTGAGTTCAAAATATAATTGACTTTTATAATTTAATTTAATTTAATTTAATCAAGATTAATTTAATTTACTTAATTTTGACTAAATAAATTAAATAAATTTTCTTTATTTACAAATGCCCCCACTTCAAGGCTTGGTGAGGCATCCTGTGACGGTCGTCAGAGACAAGCCTTGAAGTATGAACTTGTTACTTCAAAATTTCTTTATTTGCGAATCTCATTTGTAATTCATGTCCCAAATGGTGACCTGCCGATTACATAATCCCAATGCATAGATGAGTCCACTTTCTAAAATCACTAAATTCCTCAACCGGTAATGTATCAAAATAAGGAATTGCCAAAGTTGGTCAATTGTCTAAAACATCCAACCGGACATCAAAGTATCATTTTGACAACTGTTAAAACAAACAATTGGAAACCACTAGCTTTTGAACCCAAGTTCACAATATTACAGCATCCAATGCATGCAACTTTCAAATTGAACATTGGTTTTCTTTTCTCCAGCTTGTGAGGTTTCAAAAGAGTCAAGAATTGTGCAACCAAAAACTTCCCATTAAACCTTGGTTTCCTAAATCGTCAATCTGTCCAAAATCATGCATTCATTTGGGAATGATCACATGAAGTTGGCAACTGCTCAAATCATATCATAAACAATTGAAAGTCACCTAAAAGTCGCCTAACTTGATAGCTTTCAAAAACCAAGCTTAACGCATTGCAATAAGCAATCTAAGTAGCTTCTAAATGTGCATGGCTTCCTTTTCGCAACTCTTGTGAGATATATTTAAAGGAGCAAAACTTGTTGAAAATTAATCATACGGAAGCTGATCGTTTCAATGTTTTCTTAAGAAAGTACAACGAGTAAGCTTCACTCCAGTAAGATAATCACCAGCGCTCATTCTAATTAAAATTTCTAGTTGAAAGAGCAGACAACTTGACCCGCCGAACAGACCTGGCGAGTTTCCTCTGGGCGAGCCGAATTGAACTAAGTTTCCTCTAGGCGAGCTGAACTGAACTGGACTTGCAACACAAGGTGGGACTTAAAAGAGCAAAGAACCTAACCTGTCGAATAGACCTGGAGCTCCCTTTAGGCGAGCCGAACTGAGCTGACCTGCAAGTACAAAGCGGGACTAACTCCCCGTTGTAACTCCGACGCTCAAATCAGTTGGGAGTTCTTAGAGAAGAGATAAGTAGTGGTTATTGCCTCGTACCTTGTAGCAGTATTACCTGTATATTTATAGGCAATAATAAGATAAGAAACCAGCAATTATTGTTGATCTCAAATGCTATTTAAGATAGCGATAAGAGTTATCTCCTGGTTTAAGATGATAAGGTTGAGTGAGAGTTTTTGTTTATCTAAACAACTCGTTCCCAACCTTGCAACACTTCAGTTTAGATTTGCTCTGTTCGGCCATTTAGTCCGAACAGATAAGATAAGAGTGCCACATGTGCTTTGTCTATTCACAGCACTTACAATAGCCCCCCAAGACTAGATTCATTTTTCCATTAAATGAATTTAGTCTTGTCTCGTTTTCACATATGGCAGTTCGGCATTGACCGACTGTGGGTGCAATCATGACCCTAATGTTTCAATTCAAATCATGACATTGAAATGGAGTTAAACACCTTGGTCAGGACCCCTTCCTCAATGGTCCATCTTCCATTAAGGCATGGAAGTTTAATTTTTTCTTTGTGAGAAACCTGGATTGTCCTCCTCCTTTCTGGAGGCAAGGCATACAAGTATCTGACTTCTATCTAGAAAATGTCTTTCAGCTCGAACTGAGTGGGAGTGTCAGTTCGGACCTCATGCTGAATGTCAAAGGGTTTCCCAATGACCTCCTCCTTGATATCCAAGTGATCAGTCATTCTCCTTTTAGTTGGTCAAGGAGAACCTACTCCCAAGGTTTTGGATACATACTTGTATTTTTCTATTCGGCATAGCTCCGTCCCAAGTTTATACTCAGTATGCTGAGTTTGAATTGAAGTTACTGAGTTTGGGTAACTAATATTTATCACTCTAAGTAGTTCGACCCTACCTAGTTCGGATAGTTAATGTCCATCCATCCAAATAGTTCGGCCCCACTTAGTTTGGATAATTTTTACCCATCCAAATGAGTCAGTTCATAAAAAACAGTTTGATTAGCTCTTACTACTCTGTAAGGACCTTTTCAGTTCGGGTTGAGCTTGTTCAGATCATAAACCCTACTTATTGAATTCTTCTTTAATACGAGATCTTCAAATTTGAAGTAGACATGCTTGACACTAGAGTTGTAACACCGAACTAACTGGTTTCATCGCGGTTCCTTATTTTTTATATTCAAGTGCATCCATGTTACATTTTAGTTGCTTTCAGCCATGAAGTTTTGAAGCCTGGATATCGGCAGCTCAATCCATGCTAGTATTACTGCTTCCGCCTCTCAACTCAGTTCGGCCAAATGTTCCCAACTACCTTAGATGGCCCCTTCTGATCTTTTATTTTTTGAGGCTGTACTAGCCCTTCTGCTTCCATGATCACGAGAATTTGTGATCAAGAGGTAGTGAGAGGAATAAAAGTCTGTTTGGTTTCTGAGTTATGTCCACTAAAAAATCGATCAAAGATACTCTTCTTGAGTTGTCCCTCTCAAGCATCCCTACTCTCTCCATTCTTATCCTTTCTATCCTTCCTAGGTCTCTCCTGTTCACTTTTGAGGCGCTTAGCCTCATCTGTATTAGTTTGGTTATGTGCTTGATCCAACATCTTTTTCACTATCCATAGAGGTTTCTTCACAAATTTCTCCTATAGTTTTTGTAATTTCAATCCATTAATGAATGCAGCCATTACAACTTTGTCATCCCAATCCTTCATATGCACGCTCTCATTGTTAAATCGAAGTATGTATTCCTTCAAGGACTCTTCTGATCGCTGTTTGATGGTCATGAGATGTGTAGTATTTTTGGAGAAGGTCTTGGAAAAGATGAATTGAACAGCAAACTGTCGAGTTAGCTGTTCGAATGAACTGATAGACCTTGGCGGTAGCTCTTGAAACCATAGCCGACCTCTTCCTTCTAAGAATATAAGGAAAGTCTTGCACCATAGAGTATCAAATGCGGTTTGTAACCTCATCTGGGTTAAGAAGGTAAATAAATGATCCTCAAGGTCAGTAGAGGCATGATAAGGATTCATAGTTGGGATCTTGAATTTAGGGAGAATTGGGTCGTTCTCGATATCAGGAATGAATGGAGAAGCAGTATATCTGTTCAAGTTCATTTCCTGATTTAGGATCTTGTTCAATTCTTTTCGAACTGGATAGTTTGGGACTAAGGATGCCTGACGTGCTCAGGATTGCTTGTAGGAAGACTCCATCTCAAAGTGAGTTCGGGAAGGTGGAGGGCATGCTCTGTTTTTCTTAGGGTGCTTGTCAGAACTTCCCTCAGAAGGTTCGCTCGCCTTCTCAATTTAGGGATGCGCTTGGGAGTCCTGTTCATCATTAGCCTTCTCCTTTCCCTTGGAGTGTTGAATAATGACCTCAAAGGTAGGTAAATTGGTTGCTACCACTTGAATCAATTGCTCAGGTACTATCTTTGCCTGTCCTGTCTCTTCTTCACCCTAAGTTTGCCCGGGGTGAGAAATTAGTTGGTTGCTTGGCTCATGAGGGGTAAAGGTCTCTGTGTTCTTCTTAAATCGTGTCTTGCCATAATAAAGGATGAACTGTCGGTTCCTACAGATGGCGCCAATTGAAAGAATAGAGAACTTGACCCACCGAACAAACCTAACTAGTTTCCTCTGGGCAAGCTGAATTGAACTGAGTTCCCTCTGGACAAGCCGAACTGAACTGGACCTACAACACAAGGTGGGACTTAAAAGAGCAAAGAACTTGACCTGTCGAACAGACTTGGAGTTCCCTCTAGGCAAGCCGAACTAATCTAACTTGCAAGTACAAATTGAGACTAACTCCCTGTTGTAACTCCGACACTCAAGTCAGTTGGGAGGTCTTAGAGAAGAAAAAATAGAGAAGAGATAAGTAGTGGTTATTGCCTCTTACCTTGTAGCAGTATTACCTGTATATTTATAGGCAATAATGAGATAAGGGACCAGGAGTTATTGTTGATCTCAAATGCTATTTAAGATAGCGATAAGAGTTATTCCTTGGTTTAAGATGATAAGGTTGAGTGAGAGTTCTTGTTTATCTAAACAACTCGTTCCCAACCTTGCGACACTTCAGTTCAGATTTGCTCTGTTTGGTCATTCTGTCTGAACAGACAAGATAAGAGTGTCACATGTGCTATGTCTATTCACAGCACTTACACTAGTGTTTTCAACTCACTTCGTCAAATCGAACTTCACTTGAGTTGCACCACACCTTTGTGGACAAACTGAAGATTTGCTTGCTGAAAACTCACTTTTCTTGCACTTGTTGCTGCTGAAAATTTAGCTTTGTCAAACTTTTAATTGTTGCTGGAATTATCATGGTGCAATCTTACTTCTAAATTGTTTATTAAATTGCGCCAATGAATGGCCTTATAGTAGCATAGCCGATTATGTTCATGATTTCTAGAAGTCAAAACTTTTTTTTATACGAGTGATATGCTTGGTTGGACTCCATCAATTTGAATATGATAAAATCCACCTCGTCGCATACATATGTAGCTTTGGTGAATCATCTCGAACTGACCATGTCCCATTAATGGTTTCTCTATTTTTTTTTCTTTTTTGCTTTTTTTGGGGTACGAGCTTGTGGCTTATTTTTTCATATCACATTATGTAGAATAAAGTAGCAACAACACAAGGGCTTCCTCCTTCACTCCATAGCCACAAATTCAAGTAATTTATTGGGTGATTCACTCCTCCCTTTAGCTTTTAATATTTTTACTCAACGCAAGATCTTTTCCATTTCTTTATTGCAAAATCTTCTCTTGTTTTGTTTGAAGCATGTATATCCACGATGGGAACTATTGGTAAAAGCCAATGGTGGGCACTTGACTCAGGCAAGGCATAACCACAATTTGAAGAAGACGTAATTGCAAACTTCTATGAGAGTGCATCAATGATAGCTTTTCAAACTTGAGATGCCTTATCTATATTAAAGTTCAAGGAGTTCACCTCACATCAAAACTTTAATGCAATCACTTCGATAATAACTTCCTAAAGTTTGAGAAGTCCTTTCTACATTAAAGCTCATGGAATCCACCTCATGCCAAGACTTTAATAAGATCACTTCAATAATAACTTTCCAAAGTTTGAGAAGTTCTCTCTACATTAAAACTCAAGGACTCCTCCTCATGCCAAGACTTTAATGAGATCACTTTAATGATAACTTCCCAAAGTTTAAGAAGTCCTCTCTACAGCAAACCTCAAAAAGTCCACCTCATGCCAAGACTTTAACAAGATCACTTCAATGATAACTTCCCAAAGTTTGAGAAGTCCTTTCTACATTAAAGTTCAAGGAGTCCATCTCATGCCAAGACTTTAATAAGATCACTTCAATGATAACTTTCCAAAGTTTGAGAAGTCCTCTCTACATTAAAGTTCAAGGAGTCTACCTCACGCCAAGTCATTAATGAGATCACTTCAATGCCAATCTTCCAATGCTTCTGAAACACTCTCTACATTAAAGCTTAAGGAGTTCACTTCATACCAAGACTTAATGAGGTCGTTTTAATGATTGTCTTCCAAATCTTGAGAAGTCCGTTGCATGAATTTTTTTTTCCTCATAATCTTCTATGATGGCCTACCCTAGCTTGAGAAGTCCGTTGCATGAAAATTTTTTCCTTAATCTTCCATGACGGCATGCCCTGACTCGCGAAGTCCGTGAAGATGATGGTTACTGGGGTACCTCAAACAACAATATCAATGAAGAAGATTCCAAGTTAACCCAAAACCATAATGATAGAAGAAAGTTCCACCAAGTTAGAGGCACTATGAAATCATGGAAGCATGATGAACCCATCCAATAGAGACATGTTCCATTAAAAATGAAGGCATGGTGAACACTTCACATTCATGAAAATGGAGAAACATTTCACCAAGACATATGTATGGTGATTCCATCCAAGACTATAAAGGTGGGAAGAAACATGGTAGACCCATCCAAATTCTTCTAAAAGCAATAGCATCCTTTTCAAGAAGCAAAAACAATCTAGTAATGGTCCAGCACTTTGAAGTGCATCTTAGTTACCAAGAAGATGATTTTTTTTAAGAGTTGTAACTGGACTTAGAAGTTGTCCTCTAAACTGCCTACATATCTCAAAAGAGAATCAAGTCACACGTAGTTCCTACCATTCATATTTTAAATTCTTGTGGGTTAGGAGCAACATGCAATTTAAACTCATGCGTTAATGAGCACTTGAAACAAACTTTTGACTTGAAGACAGTTTTTACTCTTATCAAGAAAATTTGATATAATTTGTAACATAGAGACAGTTTATACTCATATCAAGAAGGTTTGATATAATTTGCAACATAAAGATAGTTTATACTCGTGTCGAAGAGGTTTGAAATAATTTCAAATTTGAAGACAGTTTATACTCGTGTCAAGGGGATTTGATATAACTTGTAACATGGAGACAGTTTATACTCGAGTCAAGGAGATTTACAGATAGTTTAGACTCTTATCAAGGAGTGCTGAACACGTTTTAGTTTGAAAAACAACTTGTGTAGTACACAAAATTAGTATGATTAGCACTCGCATTCTCAATCTTCAAGTATAATTTGTCCTTGTTGAGCCAACTCCATGACTATATCTTTGAAGGTGAAGCACATCTCTGTGGAATGACCAGCTAAGCGATAGTACGTACAGTAATTTGGGTCACTAGTGTGCTTAGAGTCTTCAGGATGTTTTGACCTTGGTAACTCAGTATGTTTCGCTTGGAAGAGATCATCAAGTATCCTTGGGATATCAGAGTCACTGAATGGATACCGTTTTTCTTACATCTCTTTGAAGGTTTCTTTTTGCCCCCACCCTCTTGTAGATGACTGGACTTTGGAGTCGCTTTTCTTCTTCCCTTATCAGAGACTTTGATAGGTGCAATACTTGCCATCATGGTTTCTTCAAAATTTGAAGAAGTCTTGCTCCCATTCTTTGATTGTAACTTCTTCATAGCTTTGTGAGAATCGGGAACAAGTGGCTCTTGTCCTTGAAGGTTAATCTCTATAATGTTAGATTTTGTGGACAATTTATCAAAGATTTCTAGTTATATGCCTTGTAAAATGTACTTGAATCCCCAATGTATGCCTTGGATACACATCTCAATGAAAGAAGATTCAGAAATTTGATCTTTGCAATTCAGACTCAAGGCTCTTCAATAATCAATGAAATCAATAATAGGTTCATTCTTTCACTAGCGTGTTGAGAGTTTAGGCATACCGTCAGTCCTTCTTGTGCTGTGAAAACGATTGAGATACTCTTGCTCCAATCGTGCCCAATTGTCTGTGGAGTTTAGTTCCAAATCTGTGTACCAATTAAAGGCATTGCCTTTCAATGAACGAACGAATTGCTTAACAAGAAAATCGCCATCGATACTAGCATTGTTACAAGTTTCTACAAAATGCACAATGTGTTGCTTGGGGTTGCCCTTACTATTGAACTGGAGGTTGATATCCGATGGGCATCTTCAAACTATCAATTCTTACAGTGTAAGATTTGGCATATCCATTGTGTGTCTTGGTACTTTCATAAATCTTATCTTTGATTGTGCCTTCTGTGAATTCTTTCAAACTATCAACATGAATGGTGCCAATAGGAGAGATAGAAAACTCTTTCATCACATGTGACTTTGCATCATCCTTATCCTTCTCCCTTGAAGATGAATCACCTTTATCTTGAACTTTGGATTTTTTGGTTGTGTAAGAGCAAAAACCGGTCCACCGAACTGACCTCTCTCCGAACTCTTGTCCACTAGCCGAGCTCACCTGCACCTGCAAAGACAGCGGGATTGCTCCCCGAAATATCTCCGACGATCAAGTCAGAGAGCGATAGGCTGGAGAGAGAGAGTGTAGGCACTAGGTTAGAGTAGTTAGACGTGCCTCCTTCTGGTGTTTTACCTGTGTACTTATAGGTGATGAGTCTCCCAGAGTTGTAGCCCATCCCAAATACTGTTGGAGGTGGGAGTAGGACTTATCCGTCAATTGGGAGGATAAGGATAGACGAGACCCCCGACTATGTAGGCAGGAGTCCTGACAATCTTGGTGACCAGTTCGGCCCCGGCGAGAGGTCAGCTGGGCAAGCTTAGCTAGCCAGTTGAGCAGTTCGGCCGGAGTGGAGGTCAGCTGGTCGAACACGGAGCTTTGGTCCTTCAGGCGGTCGCGAGCGTACGCGTGATGCCGCCACTATTCATAGCTCCCTTAATAGCCCCCCAGGACCAGGTTCATCCTTCTCGGATGGATTTGGTCATAACTGATATGGGACACGTGGCAGCTCAGCGGCTGGCTGAGCACGCCTTTCAACCCTCACGCGTCGTTTCGGAAGAGGAACCCTTCAGCGATCGTGTGGACCGTGGCGACTTCGGCATTGGAGAGTGGTGGTCCGCCCGACTCCATCGTGTCTCTTTATAATCGCTCTCATTAATATTTTGGTTTAAATTTTGAAAATTAACCGCTCAGACCTCTGAGCTTCCCGCTCACTTCCACCTATAAATAGGGGAGAGGCCCGTTGCTTTCACCTTCTTCCTTCATTTTCAACTGGAGAGACTTCAGAACCGGTTTAGACTCACCTCGCCTTGTAGTCCCTTCAAGTCTTAGGAGAGCTCTTCCCCTAATCTCCCCTTTCACCACTAGTAAGTCCTCCTTCCTTTGCTTTTGCTTTCTGTTTTATGTCTTTATCTTCCACACACTCAGATGTCACCACCTTAGGACCTCGGCGTAGAATAGTTTGGCAAAGGTCCCCGGAGGAAATCCCTCCTAGCTCTACTTCTTATCGAGGTCATGCCCTCGACCTCCCATAGATATATCTACTTTTCCTGAACCAGTCCCTATAGCAGTAGTACCCCCTTTTCCCGAGGAGTCCAACCCAATAAGTGCCGAACAGCCTTCCAACCCGGTTGTGAAGGCACATATGGACTTCATTGCGGCCACCCTTCCATTCTAGATCAGGATGCCGTAAATAGGATAGTTGAGCAGTACGGCATCCCTGTTGAGTACAAGGTCCGAGCTGCTCACCCGAGCCAGGTGATTTGCAGCCCTCCCTCGAGCTATGTAGACATCTATCGGGACCAGCTCGAGACCGGGTTGAGGTTTCCCCTTCCGTCTTTCTTTTCTGACATCCTCACCTCCTGGTCGGTTCAGGTCGGCCAACTGAATCCGAACACCATCCGACCCATGTTAGACTTTTTCATTATTTACAAATTCCTTGACATCCCATACTCTCTCAACCTCTTCCGGGCTTACTTTCAGATGAAAGTGTCTGGCCATGTTCCGAGATGGTTTTATTTCACTCACCAAAGTGGAAAGCACCCCACCCGGAACTTGTTCTTCGGTGCCCCGACCTCGATCAAGGGATGGAAGTTCAATTTTTTCTATGTGAAGAATTTGAACTTCCCCAACTTGGTTTGGAGGGAGGAAACACAAGTGGCCGATCGTCCTCCTCCAGTCGAACTGGACCACCTTTCGGTCGGCTCTAAATGTAAAGCCTTCCCTACCAACTCCTAGTTGACACTCGGATTGTAACTCCCTCGACCGAACAGAGGGTTCTCAACTCGACGGAGTTAGGTAGGCCTTTTTTGTTTTTGCTTGGAAATTGTGCAGTGACATTCCAGAACTAACCATCTCCTTTTGTGTGCAGTGAAGAAGTTCGTCGACCTCCTCAACCTTGGGGCCCCTACCAACTCGGCTCCTCCGCCTTCTAGTGAAACCGCCCGCGCGGTCCTGATTTAGCAAACCCAGCACCGGAGGCCAAAGAAAAGAAGACAAAAGTGAAGAGGAGGTCGAAGAGCAGTGGGAGGCCCTCTGTGAGAAGAAGGGGTACATCAAAGACCAGCCCCAACTAGCGCCACTGGGTGAACACACCCGTAGGGTCCAGAACCTCCTCTCTACCCACAATGGAGTCTGTGGAGCACTTCCTATATCCCCGACCCGCAGATGGCCTGACCTCACGACCCCCGGTACTTCTGTCCAAAGTGGGGCTTTCTTTGAACGACCGGGTCCAGTTCCCTAAGGTAGTTCGGGAACTAGTTCAGGGAGCCGTCCTGCCCTGAGATCAAGCCTTCATCGGGGCAGCCTCAAACAAGGAGCTATTGGAGGCCCTTTACTCCATCAAGGCGCAAGTAATCCTCTGATGCCGACCTCCCCCTTTCTTTTCTTTATTTTTTTTAACTCTTTTCTCCCTTTCCACAGTATGACTTGGTTGAGACCGACATGGCTCGGAGGTTTGAGGGGCAAGTCAAGTCCCCCAGGCGGCAAGACGAGATGACCAAGGAGGTCAAGGACCAGAGGCTGAGTGCGGAAAGAGAGCAGCTGAAGACCTCCGATCTAAAGGAGATTGTTGAGGCAGAAAAGAAGGTTGTGGCATTTGGGGCCCAAAGTGTTTCAGAAGGGCAAAGTTCAAATTTCTCAGTCGAGAAATTCAAGGCTCCCAAGCTAAACCGTGGCTCGGTTGACTACAATAAGCACCCCAAACCATGAACTTTTCTGGCTTTAATTTGGGGCAGTTCCCCGCATACAATCCCCAGGCTACCAACCAGATGGAGCGACTCATCGACGGATACACGAGGGGGTGTGATCTGGACACCCTTATCAACAATCCCTCCCTGGATATAGACATACTGGTCATGAGGGGACAAAGTGGGAGTCGAGGGAAGAACTGAGAGATAGGGGGGAGGAGAGCTGGGGGGGCGGGACAGAGGCCTTAGATTAGGGTACTCTATACTCCTTTTCTTTTTCCTTGTAAATATTTTTCAGATGAAATGAAATACTTTCTTAGCCGAATTGCTTCTTTTGTTGCCTGCATTTTATTTTCGTTTGCATACGTGCTAATGTGCCGATTACCCTTATTCGTTCCCCCAAATTATACTTTAGCCGTTGCTCGGCTAAGTATACTTTAGCAAAGGAAACAAACATTTTGAACAAAAGACTTGCATAGATAACTGAAACATACGCAGGGCAGCTCGGACATACCGACCACAGCCGAGCTGCCGAGCTGATTACATGCACTAAAGAATCCTGCTGAACTGTCTAAAATACAGAATAAAGGACTATTGATGAAAAATTTTTAAATTTGAGGTGTGCCAAGTACGAGAGATTGCCGAGCCATCCAAGTGAGCCAACTCGCAAAAATCAGTTCGACTAGCATGTAAAATTCTGTACGGCCTCTCTCGGGGTGAGCTTATTTTGCTCATATACTCTACTCACCGACTTTTTACAGAGCACCAAGTCTCCGGTTTAAAATAGATATTTCTGACCTGAGAGTTATAGTACCGAGTTACCTGATGCTTGTAGCGAACCATCCGAACAGCCGCTTCTTGCCTACGCTGCTCAAGGGCATCCAAGTTGCACCTCATCTCCATTCGAGTCCGTGGGCATCCGATCTGGATGGCCCATCCAGGTCGAGAGGAAGGAGGTCTCTGGGTGATTAGTAGTTCTATAAACCCAGGACCTTTGGCGCAGCTCCAAAAGCTTGACCTGCCTCCCAACCATGTAAGATGGTCCATTAGTATTTTCGACCCGTTGCCCGCAGGGGGATGCCCAAAGAAAAGTGCTGTTGGATCACGAAGCTCGTGCAATCCCTTGAAAGGGTTCTCCGCGAACTGCCTCCCATTATCGGAAATGAGGCAGTGCGGTATTCCGAATCGGCAAATGATATTCTTCCAGAAGAACTTCTGGATAGCTCTTCCGCTTATAGTGCTCAGCGGTTCTGCCTCGATCCACTTGATGAAATAGTCAATGGCGACCACGAGAAATTCTAGTCCCCCAAGTGCTTTTGGGAAGGGGTCGAGTAGGTCGATTCCCTACTGGGCAAATGGCCATGGGCTCGAGATTGGGACCATCTCATGTGCCGGAAGATGCTGAACAGTTGTGTAAACTTGGCAAGCAGCGCACTTTTTGTACAGCTCGACTGGGTCGAGGAAGATAGCCTGCCAGTAGTACCCGGCGAGCATGCATTTCTTGGCCATGACTCGTGGCCCGATGTGATTTACGCAGATACCTTCGTGTATCTCCCTTAGGACATAGTTACCTTCTTCTGATGTAATACACTTCAATCAAGGAGACAAGTAAGATCTCTTGTATAGAGCGCCTTGGTGAAGCACATACCGACCTGCTCTCAGTCGAAACCTTCTGGCTTCAATCTTCTCAACAGGAAGCTCTCCAGTGGATAAGTACTTAACGATGGGGCTCATCCAGAAACTCTGCTCGGTAATGGTGCCGACCTGACAAGGGAGCTCCCGATGCTTCTCATACCCCCTGTGCCGGACGACTTCCACCAATACTTTTTTATTGAGGTGAGCAAAAGAAGAGGAGGCCAGCTTAGAGAGCGCATCGGCCCTCTTATTCTGTGAGCGCGGTATCTGCTGAATTTTGAACGTGCCGAACTGGTTCTTCAGCTCGGCCACCTTGGCCAGATACTTCTTCATGGGCTCTTCCTTTGCCTCATAGGTGCCTAAGACCTGGTTCACAATGAGTTGAGAATCACTGAAAACCCTTAAAGAACTTACTCCACACCTTTGGGCTAGTTTCATCTCCGTGATGAGGGCTTCGTACTCTGCCTCGTTATTGGAGGCCGAAAAGTCAAACCTGAGGACGTATGTGAGCTTTTCCCCTGTAGGACTAAGGAGAAGCAGGCCTGCTCCGCTGCCCTCTTTGCTGGATGCTCCATCCACGTAAAGGGTCCAGGTCGAGCTGACCTGGATGGAAGAGCCGTCCTGGCTTGGCGGACTGCCCTGTCCCTCAAACCATTTGCTCATAACAAGAACTTGGTTATCTATTATCTAGGGTCCTCCTTTTAGAATTCTCTCTCTATCATCTCCTAAAGGTATTGTGAATTGGAAGATGTTGGGTCTTGGTTCAGCTACTTTTAGATCCCGAGGATAGTTCCAACCTATTGTTATAATATTCCAAATACCAGTGAAGTTTGAAACTTTCTCACCTACCACCTTCCTATCAGACTATTTTTACATTCCAGGGTACCAGCATCTACATCTCCTATGCCTAATATAGCCGGGTTGGTTGAACATGGGGTCTGGGCATGAGACTGTCGGTAGGAGGACTCTGCACCCGAATAAGGCCGTAAGGGCGATCGGCGCGTCCTCTTCCTCTAGGGGTGTCGGTCCGAGCTGCCCTCTGAGAAATCACTGACCTCTATCCCAGGATCGCATGTGTGCTCCCCTGGTCTCTCTTTCCCTTGAGGTGCTGAATGATAGCTTCAAAAGTGGGCAGATGGGTTGCTACCATCTGCACTAGCTGGCCTGGCTCCATCTTGGCAGACCCAGCTGCTCCGCCCCCTGGTTCTTGCCCAGGGTTTCCCTGAGTCTGCTCAAGGTTTTCCTGGGCTTGTTTGTGTTGGATGATTTGCTGATGACTTGGCTCGTGGGGAGCGGAGGTCTCCGTGTTTTTCTTGGATCACGTTTTTGCCATGGTAAAGAATAAACTATCGTTTCTCACAGACGGCGCCAATTGTAAGAGAAAAAATCGGTCCGCCGAACTAACCTCTCTCCGAACTCCTGTCCACTAGCCGAGCTCACCTGCACCTGCAAAAACAGCGGGATTGCTCCCCGAAATATCTCCGACGATCAAGTCAGAGAGCAATAGGCTGGAGAGAGAGAGTGTAGGCACTAGGTGGAGTGGAAGGCGTACCTCCTTCTCGGTGTTTTTACCTGTACTTATAGGTGATGAGTCTCCCGAGTTGTAGCATCCCAAATAGGTGGGGAGTAGGACTTATCCCAAAGGATAAGGATGAAGACCCCGACTATAGAAGTCGACAATCTGGTGACGATTCAGCCAAGCTTAATTGAGCCAGTTGAGCAGCTGGCGGAGTGGAGGTCGACCAAGCTGGGTCGTCGAACTGGAGCTTCATCTTAACCGCTCACTGATGCCAATGCACTATTCATAACTCCCTCAGGTTGGATACATGAAGACTATTTTCACCCAAATTTTTAACTATAGCCATTAGTTTGGCTATTTTGGCATCTTGATTCTGCACATAAATTGCTTGCCCTTCAACAATTTTAGCGAAATTGGAAATCTGGTCCTCCACACTTGTGGTATTGATCATCATCACAGGCATCATCACAAAATTTGTTGAATCACTTGAGTAATTAAACCTTGAGTAGTGGTTATTCTTGTTGCTAGGCAATACGTCCAGATTCTTCTCGTGGGTGGCAATAGCATCCTCTTTGGCTTTTTATGCAATGCTTTCATCTTGCTCCTTGTCATAGGACCAAGATCTTGCACCTCATGATTTGTAGGAGTAGCAATTGTTGAGATTTCAAAAGTGAAACTCGCCTTCTTGGACTCCATTAATTTTTGAATTGGTAATTTATGAAAGAGAAGATATGAGAGGCAGAGATGGGCCCACTGGGTATGCCAGAAATTTGTAAGCGTAAATTTCATTGCCTAAGACAAAAGACAAAAAAACTTGTGCAAATATCAAATATATTGAATTAAAGGGAAAAAGGATTACAATCTCTAAAATTTCCTAAATCAAAGAATTAATCTCCTGATTCTTCTCTTCAAATAATCTCAATCAAAGGACCAATGTGATTTGTTCTTCGATCAAAAAAGATGTTTTCTACAATTTAGACATAGAAAACGGATGATTTGGTGACGACGCCGAACATTTGAATCTTCAATCTTCAAGCTTTCAACACGAACATAAGCATTTTTCTTGATTTGATTTAGATTTGAATTTTAAGGGAAAAAGCTCTTCAGAATTTAACAAAGTTTCTCCAGAACATAGGGTTTTTTCATGTCTTCATTTGAGAAGAGACCTCTATTTATAACCAAAATTTTTGTAGGCTTGATTCTCAAGAAAACGTTATAGAATCTTCCTGTATTTGGGTAACTCATAACTCAATAAACCCATTTAACTTGGGTTTTAGTAATAGACCGACCCATATAGTTTATCGTGAATTAATTAATCAATTAATCCACTTTAGTTCAAATGGGCATCATGAGTTTAATTTATTTTGACGGCCCACATAATATTAGCTCAATTTGTGAGTCTAAAACATAATGGACTTTCATAATCTAATTTAATTTAATTTAATCAAGATCAATTTAACTTACTTAATCTTGACTAAATAAATTAAATAAATTTTCTTTATTTACAAAATGAACAGGGAAACTTCTCATATTGTGCTTCAGATTACAAAAAAAAAAAACAAGAAAGCCAAAATCCTGCAGAGATTGGTTATCAATGTGTCAGGGAGTTGTGTATGATTATACAAACAAGAACTGCTCAAATCACACGACTGGCCGACACTTCAGCAAGTTACACATTGCAAAATCAATGGGAAGTAACTGTTTTGGTTATTTTATTGAAAACTATTTTGGCTTCTTTTGGATTAATGGATTTGAGGAAGGATTTAAAATTCTCTTAAATCTTATTTAGATTATTTAGGAGGTATTTGAATTTGTAAATCACAAATCAGTATAACGTTTAAAATGTATTCTGATAATTTGTAAGTTATAAATTCAAAAGATTTTTTAATAATTCAAACAACTAGAACGATTTGAGCGAATTTCAAATCTTTCATTAAATCCCTCAATTTAAACAAAGTCTAAAAGAATAGAAAGTAAGTTTGCAACCTTGAGACTAAAACCAAGAAGGCGAAGGTTTGGAGGAAAAAGAAAAGAATCTGGCATTTGGAAAGAAACAAGGAAACTGAACAATAAAGGAGAGTTAGACTTGGGAATAGGCGTTGGAAGGAATTTACGAGATAGAGAGCACATGGAACCTGGCTTATGTGACAAGGTTGGATTGCTGGGTGATAAGTGTCGAGCCTGTGCAATAATAAATATCTACTTCAGAAAATATGAATTTTGAGTACAAGGGTGAGTAGGATCGTCTCCACAGGGACTTGGGAAAATTCGTTTCTTTTCAAGTATGGGAAATTGGGAGATTTTTGAGACAATGAAGAAATAACTAAAGATTAACTAACAAAGCCAACAACCAAAATAAAAGAGAATTAAATATATGAGAGATGAGTTCTAGCCAAAGATCCAACTTCTCAGACACAGTCCATATATTTGATCATCGATACAAGGTTAATTCATTTAATTCATTAGTAGGCTGGCTATAGCCGCCGGATAAACTCTCTAATGACCAACTCTTCCTTAGATTTTAGATAGTTAAGGTATGCTCGTTAGCTACCCCTAATTAAGAAATCACCCTCGGTACACCCGTAGGATTTAATTCCTCAATTGCACTAAGAATTAGAAAAGCCCAAACCCTAATTAACAAACACACTACCAGGGTTCATTTAGATTAGATTGCACGTTCCCCTAACGTGTTTTAACGTTAGTTGCCACTAATATTAATTTACTAAATAATTATGGATTTAGCAAATTAATTGGCAATAAACTATCAAGTTAATTCGAATGTCGAGCTCTTAACATCCAATTAACAAAATAATCATAGGAATATAAAATGAAGAACGCACAAATACCAAAAAATTAAACGAACAAAAGATAAATCAGTTAGATCTCACAAATAACAAGTCGGCATCAATTAGGAAAGCACCCCTCAATCCACGTCTGCCACGGAAAAAACTATTAAGTACTAGTCAAAATAGGAAAATCATAAAAAGAAGTCAAACTCTCAACTTTCTAATACAAATATTAAAGTAGTTTTCTAATACAAATCAACTACCAAATAGGAAAACACAATAATTAGCTCCACCATATTTTCAGATTTGGAATCCTAAAATTCTTGGAAACTGCCCACGTGGACATTGGAATCTCGACGACCAGGATTTGGACATTTGACTTACGCGCGCCCACGCCTAACTATAAAAAAGTCTTTTGGAATTACAGCTTTCCAGCACCTTTTCCACCAATTTCTACATTTAATCACCAAATACACAAATTCAGTAGAATCCACGAAATATTGCAATTTTTAGCCTAAATAATTAGGAAATATTAAGACAATAAACAACCAAAATGCACCCTATCACTGGGTATATTCAAGGAGTTCTCTAACAAGTACAAGACATTGAAAAGCTCGTCCAAACTAAATTCCAATTCTTAACAGCCATATTTGTATGGATCTTTGTGCGTAAATTATTTAGACAAAAACGCTTTATAATTTGAAATTTCTAACAATTAGACTTAAAATTCCAATTTTTTAAATCCTATGTTTCCAAACCTATAAGTAAAGATTTGTCAAAAGAATTCTTATAACTCTTTTACATCTATCTATGCCATAAAAATTTAGAACTCTTTTGCTATCTTTCCTAATACAAAAAAAAAAATCATATGTAAGAGAGTTGTATCATTAGATTACTGCATTTATGGATAAAGAGGCCTATCATGTGAATTTTTTAGTCTAAATAATTGTGTAGATTGGAGTAGATAGATGATAGTGAGAAATGCTCATATTGTTATATCTTAAAAGCATAACCTCTAATATACTAGATCATACTTTGTAGAGATGTGAATCATTTTAAAGAGAGTGATATAATTTACATCTCATTTCATAGCAATACATTTTAATGGCACAGAATTTTGCATTTTATTTATGTGACTTTGAAATTGGAGAGGATTTTCTCTCCATTACACCAAAATAATTGTAATTCTAATATTATTTTTCAAAGTCAAAGCCATCCCTAATATATTTCTCTACTAGTTTAACATATACAATGTTTGAAATTAAATTGATTAAATTTTATTGTTAGATCAAACTTTAAAACTGTTATCATTAATTTGACCCTTTTTGTACCATCCAAACATTTTGTGCAAATTTAATAGGACGAATTGGAGTTTTAGTCCCCAATCTATACTACATGCGCGAATCGAGTCCCCATTCTATCTATAAAAGCAAATCTAGTCCCCAAACTATTACAGTTTGCGCACATTTGGGCAATTGACCGATTTCGTTGAAATTCTAACGAATCATGTCACGCAGTCACGCGACTTCACTTAAAAGTGTTTGTCTTTTTTTAAATCGAAAACGTGCCCAAAAGCTTAACAACTCTGTTTCGTTTTTCGCTGTAATTAGAGAGGTTAAAATACTAAAAAAGGAAAAATGAAGAAATATCCCTTCTTCACAAACGCCAGAGAAATCGTAAGATCCAATCAATAGAAGACACTATCAATGAAAACCTTTGAAGATCTTGCGAGATTGTTCAAGGTTGTAGCTTGGGAGAGAAATGTCTGTAAGGCCTAAGGAATTGAACGCCCCCACCTCCAAACTATGGTACATTCTACTGACCTAATTGCTCTTTAATAATGTGTAATTGTTGATTGTGTTGTTATATTATAGTTAAATATATGATCTTTATACATTGGTCAGCTGTAAAATAGTCTAGATTTTGGTTATGGGCTCATATTCAAAACCCTAAATAATTCCAATGTGGTCCCCTCTGTCTCATTTTGTCGTTAAATGTTTGCTTTTATGTGGACATAATTATGTAGTCCTTGTCACCATCTTAGTTTTGTATGACAAGATGCATCTATTTTTTACATATTGTTAGTCCATAGTTAATTACAATAGTGGGTTCTCATTTTGAATGTTTCTTTGTTTCTTGTTCTCGCATTATGTATCATATCTCGTAGAGGACAAGACAGAAATTACCATGAGATGTCATCTTTGGGGTACATGTGAAGGAGAACCGGATGTTCACTATGAGGTGAACCTGTGGTATTTGACCATGTAGAAGTCGCAGAATTAGCTTATTTGAGATGGATAGATGTCAAGCCAAGTTAACGCTTATGGTGAAAAAAAATATCACATTTTGATAGAAGAGTATGGGTTTAGGTTGCTTCAACATGATAGAGAATTGCATGCCTACTGTGAAGACCACTTTGATTATGGTAGGATAGTTGACCTATACATAGAGATTTCCTTGGGAACCGGATAGACTACAATGGGTTCTCACATAGATGATGAACTTTATTTTAGAAGAGGAAGATGATGAATCCATGATGAGTATGGGAGGTTCAACTAGTGATAAGGGAGAGTTTTAAAAAAGACTCACTATGAGCAAAATTCGATGATGATGAGTTTGAAAAAATGTTGATGAAAATATGAGTGGTTGGGTGGAAAAAATCAGAAAGAAGAGCAGTTGAAGAGAGCTGAAAAACAAAAAGCAAGAGAGCAGAATAGGAAAACAGTGGCTTGTGAGTCTGATTCTGATATTGATAATTCTGAAAATGATGTAGCACCAGATTCAGGTTCTGATGTAGGAAGCGTAGTAGGGTCAGATAAGGAAGAGTGTAGTAGACCCCCTATGTTTAATCCTAAGGATATGAATAATCCAAAACTTCAGATTAGGCAGACCTTTAGCAGCTTCGGGGAGTTGAAAGAGGCAATTAGAACCTGGAACATCAAATGGGGTAGGCCATGGAAATTCATAAAGAGTGACACAATCAGAGTTAGAGCTAAATGTCCTATTAAGGGTTGTGATTGGTGCATATATGCTAGGAAGATGAAGGAACAGGTACTTTAGAAATTAGAACCTTCAAGGAAAAGCATAGGTGTGGTTTTTTCTTATCACAATAAAAGTGTCAAACTGGTTGGGTAGGAAGAAAATATGTCAAACACTCGAGAGAACCCCGTGTTAGACTATATAAGTTTCAAAAATCTGGTAATGAAGGAGAATAAGTGTCATTTGAGTAGGCATCAAGGATATAGAGCAAAGAAGATTGCAAGTAACATAGCCAATGGAAGTGAGTTAGAGCAGTACAATAAATTGCCTAGGTATATTAATGAGATTAAGAGGAGTAATCCGTAGCAATCGTATCATAAAGATGGTAGATGGCTCTATGATGCACTTACAAAAGGTGGAAAATTTCAGAGATTGTATATGTGTTATGCAGGGTGAAAGAGGGGTCTTGAAGGCTTGTAGGCCTTTGATAGGTTTAGATGGAACCTTCTAAAAGGTCCAATGGTGGTGTACTCCTAACAAGCTTGGAGTTGATCCGAATAACGGATTATACCCAATTGCTTATGCAGCCACAGAGGGAGAAACCAAGGACTCTTGGGTTTGGTTTTTATCACTGTTGAGAGAGGATTTGCAGATTGAAAGGGACTATGAATGGACACTTATGAGTGACAAGCAAAAGGGAATAATCCAAGCATGTGAGACTATGTTTCCCAATGCTGACCATAGATTTTGTGTTAAGCATTTACACTCTAATTGGTCAGCTGCTGGATTTAAGAGGATGGCTTTGAGAAAAGCTTTATGGATGGCTGCTAAAGCAACAACTGTCCCTCAATTCATAAGACATATGGAAGCAATAGCTGAACTGGATCCTAAAGCTGCCAAGTGGTTGGATGATAAGAATGCATCTGAATCGAGTAGATCACACTTCAGAACATTTCCTAAGTGTGATATGTTGGTCAATAACATTTGTGAGTCATTCAATGGTAAAATCTTAGATGCAAGGGAAGAGTCAATTATTGGGTTAATGGAGTCGTTAAGACAAAATGTGATGACCGTAATGCGTGAAAATAGAGATAGGGCTAGAGATAGGTGGAGCAAGTACAAAATATGTCCAAAAATCAGAAAAAGATTGACTGCTAATATTGAAAAAGCAACTCATTGTGTTCCTCACAAAGCCAATGACAACCATTATGAAGTCTGGTGCCCGTATGGAGAAAAGTATGCAGTGAACATTGCAGATAGAACCTGCTCATGTAGAAAGTGGGACTTGACAGGTATACCTTGCTACCATGCAATTTCAGAACTATGGGTTGCAATGAAAGACCCTATGGATTATGTAGATGAGTGTTATAGTGTTACCACTTATTTGAAGTGCTATGAGGGATGCATATTACCTGTGAATGGAGAGCATGAATGGCTAGAGGTGAATATCAAACCACCACTACCACCATCTTATGGAAAAGCACCAGGCAAACCCAAAAAAGAAAGAAAAAAATCTGCTGATGAGATAGAGCAAACAAAAGAGAATAAGAAGAAGGCTAGACGATTTGGGCAGATCTGCAAGTGCATGTTTTGTGGTGAAAAGGGGCATAACACTAGGACATGCAAGCTAAGAAAGGAGGCAATGGGTTTAGCAAATCAGAGCTGCGAAATTGGCCAAGACAGTCAACAAAGCCAATATGCAAGTACTTTAGAACAAATTGCAGGTGAATTTGTTGATGTAACCTGTGAAGGAGTGCAGTCACAAATGGCTACTGCTGGACTGAGTGAGAGCATCCATGTTAGTATATTTCTACAAGTATATTTATTACTAGTTCATATTTGTATATTTTTTATAATGATTATGATTTATATTTGAAATTTTAGGTCATTACTATCAGTTCAAGATTGAAGAAGGCTGGCAAAAAATCATCCAAGGCAACAGTAGTTTGTCTAATAATTATTCTCATTTAAGTTGTTTATTATTTGTCGTTTGCTGCGTATATATTATGGTGTTACTTACTAAACTGTTCATTATTGTAGGGAAATGGCAAGAGAAGGAATGCAAGGAGATCAAACTCTTCCCAAAATGCTCCTACTAATATTGACGATAACATAATATCCTCAAGACTCACCGCTTCAACCAAGTTTGAGAGAGATTTTTGGTCTTCAGCACTTGGATGTTGCACATACCAGCCACCTCCATCGCCTATGCTTTTCATATCGAGATATTCATGTCCATCTTGGAATCCCAAGTCCTACTGGATCAAGCTGAAATTCATGTTCTGATGTTGATTTTTGAATTTGGTTAAGTGACTGGATGTTGTATTATTTTGTCCTAGATTAATCAGATTTTGATTATGACTATGTTGGAACATGTGTTTGGATTTTGAAGGCTTTTTTTCATATCAGAAATATCGTTTGCCTATTGTAGTACTAGAACAGATGATTTGGATGGTATTGTTTCATCCTTTTGAAGGTTGTAACTAAACCTGGGCATGACTGCTGTATCTTTTGACTATGAAGTGTAATGAATGTATTTTGTTGAATTCACAGGTTTTGGTTTTTACAGTTTATTTGAATTGAGCAATTGGCTCATTTTGCTAGTGTTCTGATATAGTGTTTTCTCATTTTGTTGAATTGGTTTTGGTTTTTAAAGTTTATTTGAATTGAGCAATTGGCTCATTTTGCTAGTGTTCTGATGTAGTGTTTGCTCATTTTGTTGAATTGGTTTTGGTATTTACAGTTTATTTGAATTGAGCAATTGGCTCATTTTGCTAGTGTTCTGACTTTGTGTTTGCTCCGACAGGTCAGATCATGACCATTGCACTTTATTGTTCATAACAACAAAAACAAGTGACATTCTAAAACCGTGATATTTGCACAACAAAATACATTCTTCTAGTTCATTAACAAGTACAAAACATGTTGGCCTCTTTCTTACAATGAATAATACGCATTCATCCACATCAAAAAGGCGGTTAAACTTGTGAACGAATCATCTAACCAACGATAACATAGCACATCGCAATACCAACCCATCGCCTTTACGAGACACATCTACATCAAGAATACAAAGATCGCTTTCTTCTTTCTTGTTGTTTCTTCTTTCTTGCTTCCTTCAAATTAGGTGAGAATCTCTGTTGACCAATAGATGTGGTTAGATTCTCCATTCATCACATCTCTATGCTAGAAAAATAATCAATAGCAACAAGGACAACACCCCAATCACACAAACCAATTTTCGTTCCCTTGCTCTTAGCCGCTCAATGGTTATGTCCTTATTGTTCATGCTTCTCAATAGACCGGAATTAGGCAAGTGGATCTTTGGCACATGACTGATCATGCCACTCAAAAAGTTGTAACCTTTACCACCGCTACCCTTCTGGATAAACAAAACAGAAAGCAAGTCGATAGAGTTTGTCGACAACCATGAAAATCATAACTACAAAAACAGAGGGACAACATACCTTCAAGGCACAAGAGAAGTACCTTCTCCCGTGGTTGTTGTTTGTCCATGATGTCATCATTGTTGTCGGTTCACCGCGACAAACAAAATTTTTCTGGTACCATGGTTCACAAGACTTGTCGGTTCCCCAATTGTTGCCCTAATCAAGAAATAACAAAGTCTTTACTAATCTAAAGAAGAAATAGAACAAGAAGGCCAATCTTTGGTCGTAGGGGTGGGGTTTCTTTGGTTGTAGGGGTGGGGTTTCTTCGGTCAGGGTGGGATTTCTGCCTCAAATGCAGTGAGAGAAGCTCAATTGAGGGAGAGTTTGGCTGCCATGGCGTTTTTATTCTCATCGTTTGGGTTTATTGACAAATCTTGTTGTTTTCAAATTTTTGTGTATTTTAGCCTCTCTAATTACAGCAGCTAAAAATGAAACAGAGCTGTTAAGCTTTTGGGCACGTTTTCTGATTTAAAAAAAAGACAAATAGCTTTTAAGTGAAGTCACGTGACTGCACGTGACATGATTCTGCTAGGAATTTCAACGAAATCGGTCAATTGCCCAAATGTGCGCAAACTGTAATAGTTTGGGGACTAGATTTGCTTTTATAGATACAATGGGGACTAGATTCGCGCATGTAGTATAGATTGGGGACTAAAACTCCAATTCGTCCAATTTAATAACAAAACATTCATAGATGAGTTTGATTTTTAAGTATGTTGAATCAACTTCTGGAATAAAACTATTGACATAAACAGATTACTCTGTAACAATTTATTTGTATATATACAAAATAATAAATAGATAAATGGAGATAAAAGTAACGTAGAAAATCTTAACCCTTAGTATCAACTTCGCGTGTATGGTAAACTCAACGGTAGGCAAGCTATTTCCGGGTGGAGATCATCTTCATTACTTTTCTCTCCATTTATCTATCCATTATTTTACATCTACACAAAATACTACTAACCTCTACAAAGTTTAAAATTACTAATTCCCCAAAATTTATCAAAAAAAGTTAATTTGTCATTCTATTTGGAGATATCGTCACCTTTCCAAATCTATAAATTGTTGAGCATCATAAGTGCTCAATGGTCAAAATTTGTAAGCCAGGACTTATCTGTTGATGACGGCATTAAACTCATGAATACTCGAGTTACTTTGCGCACAGTAGAAGTTATCTTAGAATCAGCTGCCTTCATAATAATCACTATTCTATACAACGGAAAGTGGAAATTGCATAAAACTTTTTTTTTTTGGTAAATAAAAGTTGATTGAGTTCGACTCCGGTCACTACCACGGGTCAAAATAGGTCTCAGGCATTATAGGGGATCATAGATCTCTTATAGAGATACTTACAAATCACCCATCAACATAACCCTTATATCGACGGGGGGATTCGAACACACGATCTTTATGAAAAAGTGGTTCGTCCTTACCAATTGAACCAACTTGTATTGACATTGCATAAAACATGACAAACAGTTTTGGGCACATAAAGGCATTTGTTTTGACGTATATGCCTTTAACATTCCTTTAACATTGAAGTATAACACTAAAATAAGAACATTTTATATTTGGATATTTTATAAAAATGAGTATTTTTTGTATTTTAGATTTTTCTTATTCTTTGTTTTGAAGGTATGTACATTATATTCATTAACAAGTGTATAGATATGTTTGAACCCACAATTGAACAATAGTGAAAGTACTAACATTTTCTATCTATAAAATTTTCAAAATTGTTCAAAATAGAATCAATTGCCAAACCTATTTTGAACTTTTGTATAAATAGCAAATATTCATTAGGGGACATTTTCAAAAGAAAAATGCCACTAAGACCTCACATCACCAAATCAAGTAATCGGTCACATTATTGAAGTGCGTATATTGAAATCCCATTTAGGGATGGCCACGGTTCAACTTTGAACGGAATCGGACCGGCAATTTATTGAACCAGAACTGGAACCGGATTTGAGAAATCAAAACCGGAACCTTAACCGCAACTAAAGATTACTGTTCAAGTTTATAAAAAACTTGAACAGAAATTGGAACCAGTAGTTCAAGAACCATTCAAACCGTTTAAGAATGCACTTATATTCTGAGTAGTTTGATTTCTTTGTCTCAATTTAAACTTCAATTTTAATAGTCAGCACACTAATAGCATCTATTTTAGTCCACCAACTTATTATCTCAATTCATTAGTAAATATAGCATAACTAATATAGATCAAGTCCAATATAATCAAAGTATTAAAATTAAATTAATCAAACTATTAAGTTACATTTGATGATTCTTTGAGTTTGATTAGCTATTATGACAAATTCATAAAGGTTATTTTTTTAAAAAAGATCAAGAAAATAGTAGTTACAAAATCATAAAATAGCAATTTGTTAAATCAAAGATATATGTATTTTTTTTTCTTTTTCCTTGCCAAATGATAATAAAATAATTCATATTTTTTTCCTGCATTCATTTTCATATTTACTTAAAATCAATTTTATAATAACAAGAATTTTAACGTAACTAGAAGAACTAGAATCGGAACCAGAACTATGAGAAATTGAAACCATAACCGGGCCGGAACCGGAGGTTCAGGAACCATAACCATAACCGTCCCTATAAGGGTCGATTTAGGTTTCACCTTTCAGAAGAACCATAACCATCGGTTTTTAAACTGAAACTGGCCATTTTGGAATCATGGCCACCCCTATCTCCATTAATAGAATGTATTTCTTTTTGTTTTCCATTTAAATCTAAAGCACAAGGGGTGTAAGTGAATATTTTTGAACCATGAAGGGTGTATCTTAAAAATTACTTTGCCATAGGGGAAGCACGTAAAATTTACCTTATAGATTAGGATAAAAAAAATAGAAAAATCCCCTATGGTTAGGTTAATATATAGAAAAACTCCCTGTAGTTTCAAATCATATATTTCGGTATTTCATGATTTGAACCAATGTGGAAATTGATGGAAATCATTAAAACTAACACAATTCAGTTGGAAAATAGTTTTTTAACACAAATTTTGACCTAATATACTTCTTTTATCCCTCGAACCTTAATAAAACTTTAAATTGGCTCTAAATTTATAGGAAATAAGTTAGATAAAAATCAAAAAATATCAAGAGAAATCAACAAAACTTACAATTGCAATATTTTCATAAAGGGACTATTGTAAGGATTTTAAAATAGAAAAATTAGGAAAATAGTAATAACTTTATACAATGAAGAAAAATTAGGAAAATAGTTGATACCTTTAAATTTGAAATTTGCAATTGCAATATTTTCTTCAGTATTGTAAGCATTTAAAATAAAAATTTGTAATTGGATTATTTTCTTAGATTTGTATTGTAAGGATTTAAAATAAAAATTTCAGCACATTTTCTATTTTTATGGTGAAGAAAAATTAGAAAAATATTTGATAACTTTAAATTTGTAATTTGTAACTGTAATATTTTTTAGAGTGTTTATTGTAAGAATTTAAAATAAAAATTTCAACACTTTTTTTGTGTATATAATGAAGAACATATTAGGAAAATAGTTGATGATTTATTCATTGGAGTAAATCTGTCATTTTACTCAAAACCGTTATTTTGAACCACAGGGGGTTTTTTCGTGTATTAGCCTAACCACAAAGGGTTTTTCTATCATTTACCCTTTTCTAATTGATAGAGGTAATTTGTACCTTAAACATTTTGCTGTATTAAAGACCAAAGGAAAGAAAGTGATTAACTCGCAATCAAGTTTTTTTTTTTTTTTGAAAGCAACCCCTAATTAAGGCTAATTTGGATATCATATTATTGGTCAGTTGATTGTTGGTTAGTTGCAAGTTTTTACCCAAAGGAAACGGAGGATGTTAAGGTTGTGATACAATTTCGATTTGTTGCAATTTAGCTAAACTTTAATCTTCGACCCTTATGCAGTAGAATAGTAGTCAAAAAACAACAACAAAATGCAACTTATTGTTGGAAAAGAAATAAGACTTATTAACTGAACTTTACATCTTCAACAATGGTCTTGGTCATCCACTTATTTGAACAGCAACATTATTATTATATTCATTGCTTAGGACTAACATGCAAGGATCAAGTGTGCAATTTGCTTTGAAAGTAAAAATTCAACTATCACAAAATGCAAAAGTGCTGAAAAAAAAAGTGAGCTAGTCAAAAATATTAATTCTAAAGTTAATTTATACGGTGCAAGGTGATATTATTCATATTATCCACTTTCATCAAACATTTGGATTCCTCATGACCAAGGCCACAGGCTATAAAAGCCAATGGGAAAATCCATTGATATATTATTTTTGCTTGGAATATTGTAAAACAACATAGGATTATCTTTTCACTGTTTATTCATCTACTTTTCTCTTAAAATAGACAGAAAAATTGCCAATTTAGTTTCCAAACATTTTCACTTAAGCCGATTTAGTCCCTGAAAGTTTTATCACATGAATTAAGTCCTTTAAGTAAAATTTCGGTGCCGATTGAGGACCTAAGTAGCGGCGCCACCCAAAACATGTATTTCTCCACTTGGATGAGAGTTGACCAAGGGGCATTTTTGGAAGCACAAAAAAGGCTCTTCAACTAGAAATAAAAATAGCAATCATCTGGGATCAAATTGGTCAACAAGAGATACAGGAAGAAATTAGGGTTATTCCAACTAGTCCAACTTCTGGGTTTCAACTAAAATGTCTTCAAGTTCGTCCTTTGAAATGCATAACAAATGGGACATTTAGATGAGGCGCCATGAAGTTCATCTACAAATTGAGCTTCAAGAAACACCACATATGGAAGCTTGCATGTTGGAGGATTGAGCCAAGAGAAGGTTGAATACACAATGGAGAAGAAATTGTGAAGTGCCATTGCCAAGAATCATGCAAAATAGTGTCTTCTTGGACTGCAGCAAATCCATCAAGAAGGTTCCATAGGTGTAGAAATTACGGGGTAATATGGTAAGCTAAATGCTTAGTTATTTATCAATGTTTGCAATTGTACGGTTTTTATTTTTTTTTATTACTGATGATGGAATAAATTTGAATACAGACATCTTGTGCTTGCAACTTCTTTTTATGGTACGATCCGCCAATGCCAGCATATACCAAGAACACCATTGCTAAATTGTTAAGGGAAATTAGGAAAGTTGAGGGGGACAACAGGGATATAAAGATAGAAATTCAGAAATTGAGAAGAAAAGCCAAGATCTTGTTGTTGGCACTAGTAGGTGGCTGCATCATATTAATGGTAACATGGGCTAACAACACAAGAAGGCCTGTGGAAGTGGGACTGAAAATGCTGCACAGAAAGTAGTTTAGTTGTGGAAAAATAGCTTTTAGTACGTTAATTATTTTAAAATTAGTCCTTTGGATCCGAGCATGATTCAGTTATCAGGTCAAGTGTACTATCCCTTTTAAGCACTACGTACTTTTGGTCATAGTAATATATATTATGTTTCAGCATTCAACACATTTGAGATGCTCACTATCTCCCACTTTAGTAAGGCTCTCTTAGTTGAGTTTTGGATATGCAAATAATATCCTAAGTCAACCAAATGAGTGTGCATTGAAATGTTATTGTTTGCAAAGAAGCAAAATTATTGTAGTTCTTTGGGATGATAAATTCTATGCTATGACATGTAAAATTTTGTTGAGTTAAGAACTGGAAAATTTAAGAGCTTCGCCTTAAATTTTAACAACCTACCTACCAACCAAGATGGATTTCAATTCAGCTGTAGTAAAATAAAGTCACTCCATGAATACAAATATGGCAATTTCATTTCCAAACATTCACAAAAGCACTTAGTCAGTCAACAAGTCAAACCAATCCCCACAATAGCAGGAATATAATAATTGTTCAACCACAAAGGTCCAAAAGCAATACAAAATGTCGATTGACCCATATTACAAAAGTACAAAAACTTTCATCAATCTGCATCAGCTTGATGGTTCATTGTCATCAACCGGCTCATCTATGAGTCTATGAGCTTGCATATATGCAACAATCACTAGTCATTGGGGGGAAATTTGATGCAAATTGAGAATTCATTTTTGAAGCTAGAAACCTACTTTCTACTTTGTTCTTGGTTTTTTCCCAATTGATTCGACAAACACACCATAAGCAACCATTTCGGCCTTTCTCCTCCTCCAAGCCTGTACTTGTTTTGAAGGACATGTCTTTTTATTGTGTCCTGGAGCTCGACAGAAGTAGCATTGGGCAACCTTCTTTTGTAGTTCAATAGCTGGAATATGTAGATCAGGTTGTTTCTGTCCACTTGAAACTACAAAAACACAAGGCAAAAATAGTGAATTGATGTTAAGTAAATAAAGCAAGAACTTCATGTAGATAGATTATAACTAGTTTCTGGCTGAACAACTAGTTGTTTGGCCCCCACACAGCCTGCACTACTAGAAACTTCATGAAACAAAGACTAGTCATCAAACAAATGATATATAACAGTAGGTTGTTGGTCTCCTTTTACTTGTGCTTGTTGATCTGTACATATGGAAAAAAAAAATAGAGAACATCATTCATTGGCAACCAAATAATAATGTTCAAACAAGGGATATAATGATAGTTATACTAGCCTGGTTGTGGCTCACATTAGTCCCCATACCATCATAGTGGTCTCTGGATTGATTGGTTGGACATGTTCTTTGATTTTGACCATAACTTTGACATTTACTACACTTGTTACTATTGAACGAAGGCCCTCTTCCACTGCCATGGCCACCTAACTACTCAGGTGGTATATTCAAAGGACATTTGTGGATTGTATGCCCTTTCTCTTTGCATTTTGAGCAGCTTAGTGGAGTTCTTCCCGCTCTTGACAATTTCAACACTCCATTACTGCATTTTTGAACTTTATCTGGTTCCCTCATTCGTGCATTTTTTGGCCTGCCGGGAAGTCTCATTTTCTTAGGTGGTAACACTACATCCTTAGATGACTCTCTCCATGCATTTGGGCTCGGAAATGGAGCAATAGCTGGCTCATAGGCAACCAAGTATGCTTTTCTTGAATAACAAATGTGCACATAGTCCTCTGGTATGGAATTTGTCAGTGAAATGCAACAAACTACATGAGTACAAGACAAGCCTGTAAGCTCCCACCGTTTACTACAAGTGCAACTGTGTCTATCAAGATCCACCACAAAGGTTCCACCATACATATGAGTCACTTCGAATCTCCAGTCATCTGAGTGTCTAGCAATATAAGTAGCAGCCTCGGTTTTGGGCTTTTTCAAGCCTTTTCTGAACTTTTGGACAAATTAAATCAGTCCTCTTCTTCATCGATTCTGATTTTACCCGCAACCTCTCCATTAGATACACTCTAATAGTCTCCAACATACCAAAAATTGGTTTTTCTCTAGCCTCTAAGATGACGGAATTAAAACTCTCACAAAGGTTATTCAACAGGATATCACACTTAGTGCTTTCTCTAAAATGTGACCTCGACCAATGTGCTGGATTTGTATTGTCCATCAACCATCTATGAGCATTGTGATCATACTCACATAAGCCATCCATTTCACTCTCAAACATACGCATGTATGATGATCTCGCACAAGCCTAGAATCTTGCTTTAATTGATTCAGTTGGGTGCACCTTCTTCATATTATTGTGTACATGCCTTACACAGTGTCAATGTTCCACTCTTGGAATGAGTTCATGAATGGCTGAGCCCAATCCCTGCCAAGATAGAAAAAGTCCAAATAAAGTCATAGAAGCCATACATTTTTAAGTAAAATTAAAGCAACTCATGTCATAAGTAGCAACTTTTATTTGATGGCTGTTATTTGTGTTTGGAAGAAATGTATGACTGTTATTTGATGGCTAGTGGAATAGATTTCAAAGACAATAAGCAACAACTTATTAGTTGAACTAGTTAGTAAGATTGCATAAGTCACTTAACATTGGCTCAAACCTGCTATAAGTAAAGCAGTTGGAGTACTACATAACTACTGCTGCAATCCAAGACAGTTTCAAAACACCATTTACCCCAAAAGAATGAAGCAAATGGTGAGGACTGCAAAGCCAAATTTTATGACTATTGATTGTTTGTCACTAATGCCAACCATATACAAAAGCTTGAGTGGATAGCATATTAGTTAATAGCATTAAAGGGCACCACTCAATCCATAAGATTCTAAGATAAGACTAATGAGTAGTAATTAAGAGTCCATAGTAATAATAAGAAGCTGTCTAGTTCATGTAGTTACTATGATAAGTAGCAGGAGCCACCATCCTACATTATTTACATTCATAGTCAATGACTAATAACACCTATCCAAGTCCTTAAACTATCACATTGAAAAAGCTAAACAGTAGAATCACACATGACCATAAGTTCTCAGTCAATAAATCAACAACAAAGCTCATTAATTAGTTTTGAAACACAAGCTTCAGCAAAATAGACTAGTCATCTCTCAAGTACAGCTTAGGAGTCTAATGTAAATAAGTCTACAAAATTAAAGTCATGATGAAAATGCATGGCAAACAGACACAAAAAAAAAAGGCAAATATGGTCATAACTTACACCAGCTCATGAAATAGATAAAGTGTTAATACCTTTTGCCTATCAGTGATGAAAGTCCATGTTCTTTCTCCATAAATACACAAGTCATACTTCAAGAACTCTATGAACCACTTCAATGAGTTCTTATTTTCAATCTCTACTATTGCACATGCAATAGGATATAACCAGTCGTTGGCATCAATTTCCACTGCAGTTAGCAAGACTCTTGGATGTGGACTCCTCAAGTGGCAACCATCTACACCAATCACTTTTCTACAACTAGTCCTAAAGCCTCTTTTTAATGCTTCAAAACATATATAAAGTCTCTAAAATCTTTCCTTGCCATTTACATCATCAACAAGCGTCTCCACATGCACAGTTGATCCTGGATTACATGCCAGCAGCTCTTCACAGTAGTTCCATAGCTTTGCATATTGTTGTTTATAACTGCCATGGATCAAAAGCTTGGCCTTCATGAAGGTCTTACTCACCTGATCTCTGTGATGTTAACATTTAACTCTAAGTGGACCTTGTCCTTGAATTCCATAACACTCACCCTTTTGTTCAGTTGAAGGAAGTCCATGTAGTGTCTACTTAGAAAACTTGAATTAGCACGCTTGTGGTAAAAGGTCCTACCATAGTTGCAAGGTGGTCCTATGGTTCTGACAACAAAGGCATCACTGTCACTCTCTTTTGAAGCATAAATGTACTATCAACACTTTTCATTTGTGCATTTCGCTCGTATTCTGCCAATGTCATTCTTGCACCACTTAAAATCTTTTTACCATTTTACTGCCTAATAGTTAACACCTTTTTTAAATATCATTTTACCATCAAACAACAGCCCAACAGAGAACTTAGGATCTGTCATGTCATGTTTAGGTCTGAACCTTACATACTTCGACTTTCTCCTCTTTGCACTATCATCATCTGAGACATCACTGTTGCTATTAAGACCTTCAGAATTCAATGACTTTGATTCTTCATGCACTTGAATATATTCTCCATCATACAGCTTGAAGTCACCAGTATTATTAGCAATATTTTGTTGCCTAAATGTTCTTCCACCAATTGGGTTTTTTTTTGTTCCTTTTTTCTGCATTCATTCCTAACTTTAGTAGCAACTGGTTCTACCTTTTCCTTGGCTGTTTCAAGCTCTTTTTCAGCACCAACAACAGATTTCTTGAAAATCTCAACATCTTCATCACCTCTAAAGTCATAATCACTGTTGACCAAACTTTCTGCTTCTGTAGAATCTGATTGTGCATCTTCTTCAACCCCACAGCCATCTTGTTCCTCAACTAATTCAATTGGCACGGTGGTTTCTTCAAATGTGGTGGAATCATCAAATGTGATATCAACGTGAAAAGTATCTTCATTTGAAACACTAGTCTCTCCAATATCGACATTCGAGCTGTCCAATATAGTATCTAAGAATCTGATATGAAATTCTTGCACCAGATTCACCTCAATCTCACCATTTTGTTTCCTAATGCAGGCCATGTCTGTAACATTATCCTTACATTCTATATTGCGAAGCTTGAAATCACAATCTCCTCTTGGAACTCTATAAAGCATTTTCACCTTTTCATCGTATCCAACTTAAGAACAGAAGCAATGAAGATTTGCCATGTTAACTTTGTTCACAATGACACCCTCCCAAAGTTCCATACTTCCCCCAAAATATTTTTCTTGGGGTGGTCCAAAATATACCCTACCATAATACATTTTTATTGTAAAAGAATCGCATACATGGCCTGTTTTATGTTTTCCACAAAAGACAAAAAAAATTTAATTAGGCTTCACATGCTTATACATTATCCTGCCACCCAATCAGCATGAAAGTAACAATATACTGTATTTTCACCATTAAAGGGACCACCTGAAATAAAGTAATAAGGAAAGCTACAACATATACAATTGCATACCCCACATCTTAGTTGTACCAAAACCCTATTAGTGAAACTATAAAATACAACTTCAAGAACTATATTTCAACAAGCAGTAGCTTATTAAGAGGCAAATATCAGCTTTTGGAGAAAAAATTTCAACTTCAACACTTATGAGCCAGTCGAAGAACTCATCGGCAATACTCTCTGCTGTTCCGACAGCGTCATCGTCCTTCTACTTCTCCTTGCCCAACTGTGCCATTTGGGTTGAATCTATTCCTCTTGGCTCTAGTTCCATACTTTAACGCTGATTGATTGTTATTGAATTTAGTCAAGAACGAAGCCTTAATTTTGATAGATTTTTCGCCTCCTAATTTCCCCCAATTGGTCCAAATGATCAAAGTCCTGTTCCTCCTACACTAGAGCCTTTTTGGGTGGCACCACTGCTTAGGTCCTCAATTGGCACCGAAATTTTACCTAAAGGACTTAGGAAAAATTGCCAATTTAGTCCCCAAACAATTTCACTTGAACCAATTTAGTCCCTGAAAGTTTTTTACCTGGAATTGATCCCTAAACTAAGATAGTCCTGCCACTTAAGGACTTATTTGGCTGTACCACCCCAAACGTATTATTCTTCAGTCGGACGAAGGGTGTCGCAGGGGCATTTCAGGAAGTTCAATAGATTTTCTGCTGATTAAACTCATTAATCAGATAAACAAAACAAATAAAACTAAATAGTGGAAGGGAGGTGTGGGGAGAGAGAAGTCACAAATTAGGGTTCATGTTCACCATCCCCAACTGCCTCCCTCTGTGAAAAATCTGCAAATTCAGCCCTTCAAATGCATAACACTAAGAGGAATTTTGACGAGGGATCGTCAAGCTCAACTCCAAATCCAGAATGGAGGAATGAATCACATGAAGCTTCACACATTAGAGGATTTAGTCGAAGGAAGATGGAATATTATAATAAAGATGAAATTTTGAAATGCAACTGCCAAGAACAATGCAGAATAGTTACTTCATGGACACAATCAAATCCATCAAGAAAATTTCATGGGTGTAGGAATTATGGGGTAATGGGTAAATTTTAAATGGTTAATTTTTATTGTTGTTTCGAAATGGTGGATTTTCGTTTCTTACAAATAATTGTTGTTGTAGACACTGCTGGCTTGTGATTACTTCATGTGGTATGATCCTCCGGTATCGGGAAATTTGAAGAACATTATGGTAAAATTGATAAGAGATGTCAGAAAAGCTGAAGCAGAGAACAGGGAGTTGAAATTAGAAATTGGAAAGCTGAAAAGAAAGGATAGAATGTTCCAACTGGCATTGGTAGGCATTTGCATTTTATTACTAGCGGTGTTTCTTAGCACTTCAAAAGAAAAGCACTCTATTTTGGATCTGAAAATGCTACGCTGAAGTTAGTTAAAAGCTAGAAAACAAGTAGCTTGCTTGGTCTTATAGATGTTTAGTAGATGTTTAGGTAGCTCTCTGATATATCTAGATAGTTGATTATGTAGTAGTGTGGGATTGACAATTTAAACAAATAGTCAGTCCCATATTTTGGAAAGTTTGTGTTGTTAGTTGTGGTAATGAAATGGTAATTTAGTCATGTATTACTGAAGTTCAGTTACTTTCCTTTATGGTTAAAGAAATTTCAGCATAGTTTCACCTTAAATGTCTAATAATCCAAACCAACAAAGATGCATAAAGCTTGTTCATGGAGAAAATGTTCACATTGTCATTTCATAACAATAACTAGAATTCCAAGCATTCAGTAGTATTTCCAAGAGTTGGCTAGCTGATGCTAGCAGCCATTGACAAAACAATTGCAAGTAGGCATCCCATGATATAACAAAACAGTAGTCTAAGCGTCCTGTAATGCACTATTCACTGATCCAAAAATATTGTCCATCCAACAAAAAAATCAGCTAAATAATCATCCATTGCTAAACAAGTTGTAGTTAGAGTTAATCCCCACTCAATAGCAGCAGTTTCATAGCATAATTAGTCATTAATTCAGTGAAGTTGGAGCTCCAATCTCTTCATCATCCGGCTCATCAATGACCCTATGAGCCTGCAATGGTATGCATGTATTTAGTAAATATTCTTATCAAGAAATAATTGACCAAATCAAGCTCTCCAACATGCCTCACTTAACTCACTTTTTGTTTTGTCCGTTTCTTTCCAACTGATTCAACATAGGGCCCATATGCATCCATTGCTGCCTTTCTCCTTCTCCATGATTCTGCTTGATGAGTGGGACATGTTTTTCTATAATGTCCAGAAGCTCAACAAATGGAGCATTTTGCCTCCTTCTTCTTCTGCTCAGGAAGTTGCTCAGGAACTGAGGGCGTTATGTCAATGATCTCTGCAGCTTGCAATTCTTCTGCATTTGCACTAGGAACTATAAAAAGGAAAAAAAAATTAATAGTATTATAGAGGAGAAGGAAAAAAATGAAAACAAGAATTAATAGCATTACAAAGAGGCAGAAAAAAAAAGAATATGTTCTTAGAATGAAGTGCAGCATAACCATCTTCTAGGGTGTCACTGTTATCTACAATGTCACTTGCATGGTATTCTTCAATTGGCTCGATAACATCCTCATGAATTGGCTTTCCTACAAAACAATGAATAAATAAATAAATAAAAATAGAAAACTAAAGAAATAAAAATGGATAGAGTGTAGCTCAAGATATTTAGTGAACAGTAGAGACCATTTTGCTTTGCCTCTCCAGCACTTTGATCATTCGCAGTAGATTTTGAACATGATCTTTTATTGTGCCCATACACACATATTACACTTTTTAGAGTTGAAAGAAGGTCCCCTACCACTGCTATGACCAAATAATTGCTTAGGTGGTATTGTCAATTGGCATTTTTGGATGGCATGGCCTTTCTCATGACATTTTGAGCAACTTAGTGTACTCCCCTACTCTAGACAACCTAGTCACTCCCTTAGAGTTGGTCTAGACTCGTCAGGTTCCCTCCTCCTCGCTTTCTTGGGTCTACCAGGAAGCCTAGTTTCTTAGGAGGAAACACTAGTGCCTTATCCACTGATTTCCAAGCATTTGGTCCACTTATTGGACCCATAGCAGGTTCATACGCATCAAGAAATGCCTCCCTAGAATAACTTCTATGCACATATTTCTCAAGATCTTCTCCTATCAAAGAAATACAACACGCAGCATGGTAACATGGTAATCCAGTCAACTCCCACCTTCTACAAGTGCAAGTGAATTTGCCAAGGTCCACCACATATGTTCCACCATGAATATGCTTCACTTCAATTTTTTTTTATCAGAGAATGTTGCAATATTTCGTGCAGCCTCAGTCTTGGCATTTTCAAGTTTTTTCTGGATTTTTGGACACATTGCATTAGACCTTTTTTCATCCATTCTCGCTTTGTCCGCAGTCTCTCCATTAGATAGATCCTTATGTTCTCTAACAAACCAAGAATTGGCTTTTCTCTAGCCTCGAGAATGACAGAGTTGAAACTCTCGCATAAGTTGTTTAATAGAATGTCACATTTTGGTGCTATCCTAAAGTGTGACCTTGACCAGTGACTTGGATGAGTATTGTCCACAAGCCGTTTGTATGCATGTTCATCATAGTTTTGCAAAGCCTCCATCTCAGTTTCAAACATCCTAAGGTATGAAGATCACACACAAGCCTAAAATCTGTCCTTAATTGTCTCACCAGGATGCAATCTCTTCATGTTGTTGTGAAGGTGGCGCACATAATGTCTATGTTCAACACCTGGAATCACCTCTTGAATGGCTAATTCAAGCCCTGTCATATCCACCCATCACAATCAATAAACAAAAATTATCAGTTTTATCATGCACAACAAGGATGTAAGCAAGCTGGCAGAAATTACAAAAAGCACTTCTAAGCCAATAATTACCTTTTGTCTATCACTAATAAATGTCCAACTCTTTTGCTCATAGATTAAAAGATCATATTTCAAGAATTCAATGAACCATTTCCATGAATTCTTATTTTCCACCTCAACAAAAGCATATGCTATGGGATATAGACAGTCATTTACATCAATTCCAACAGCAGTTAGAAGCACTCCCGGATGAGGACCTTTCAAATGACATCCATCTATGCCAATCACACACCTACAGCCAGCTTTGAAACCTCTCTTCAATGCTTCAAAACAAATATAAAGTCTTTGAAACCTTTCCTTACCACTAATTTCGTCGATAGAT
The DNA here is from genome assembly GCA_013103745.1 of Gardenia jasminoides. Lineage (NCBI taxonomy): Eukaryota > Viridiplantae > Streptophyta > Magnoliopsida > Gentianales > Rubiaceae > Gardenia > Gardenia jasminoides. Next base: position 35,720,594 of record CM023102.1, read on the forward strand.
GTCTCCATATGGACTGTCGACCCTGGATTACAATGCAGCAACTCTTCACAATAGTCCCACAGTCTTGAGTATTGCTACTTGTAACTGCCATGTATCAAGGCTTTTGCCTTCATGAACATCTTATACACCTGGTCTTCTGTTATATTCACATTGAGCTCCAAATGCACCTTGTCCTTGAATTCAGCAACTATTATTTTCCTATTAAGTCTCAAGAAATCCATATAGTGTCTAGACAAGAATCCTGAGGTGACCCGCTTGTGGTAAAAAGTCCTCCCATATTGATGTGGTGGTCCCATAGTCCTAATCATAAATGCCTCACTGCACTCCTCTTTGCCAGCATAAACAATCCAACCACATGTCTCCAACTTGCATTTTGCCCTCATTCTACTTGTATCATTCTTTGCCCAATAGAACTCTTTTCCCCATTTTATTGAATAGAAGTCAACAGCTAGTTTGAAGATATTCTTATCATCAAATAGTAGCCCAACATACAAATTTGGGTCTTCCATGTCTCATTCAGGTTTGAACCTCACATATATTGGTTTCTTCTTCTTAAGTCTCAAACTGTTTTCATTAGATGAGTCACTCTTGCTATACAGTTCTTCCGAGTTCATGGATGCAGATTTTTCGTTCACTAGAATCTGGTCACCTCCATATATGTCAAAGTTAGCCCCACTAGCTTTGAAAGCATCACTTTGTTGCCTCGATGCTTTTTTCCTTGATGCTTGACTGTTGTCATTTGAAGGGCCAATTTTAGTCTTCCCACCAGATTTTGCTTCTTCCCTCTTCCTAATAGTTTCAAGCTTTTCATCAGCACCAGTAATAGAATTCTTGAAAATCAAATCATCTTCATCTTTACTAAAGTCAAAATCGCTATCATTCAAACTTTCTGCCTTGGAAGATTCGGATTGCTTATCATAATCATCCATGCAAACCTCTACTTGCTCAATAGCTTCAACAGGTACTGTAGTATCCTCAAATGTGGTTGAGTTATCAAAAGCAATATCAACATAAAATGTACTATCCTTTGCAACATCAACCTCTGGAATATCAGTATTTGAGCATCTCTTGCTGCGATCCACACATAGGATATGAAAGTCCTCTATTACATACAGATTAACTTCATCAAATTCCAAGCCTATACTAGCCATGTCTGCAACATTCCCTTCACTATCTATTTGGCAAAATTTGAGAACATCATCTTGACAAGGAACTTTATACATCATTTTAGGATTTTCCATGTACCCGAGAAAAATGCATAAAGCATAAAGAGTTGATTTTTTCATAGTGTTTGCAATCATGCCTTCGAAGTCTTCCATACTACCCCCAACATAATTTTCTTCTGGTGGTTCAAAATATACCCCACCATGATAAATATTCAATGTAAAGCAACCCAAATTTTGTACTATTATTTTTTTTAGCAGGCAACAAAACAAAATTTACTAATTAATAATCATTCTGTCACTATTTGGGGAAACATGAAAGTAACACCATGCTGCAATTTCTAATGCAAAGGAACCACATGAACTTAATCACCATTAAAGTATAAAGGGACCATAGACCAAAACCGTTTTATAAACCCACTATGTTGACATCTAGGCATAAAAAAAATCCAGCTTCCATTTTTTTATTTCAACACCCAATAACTACATTAAACATCAGTATATATACATTTGCGAGAATCTTCCCCAAATGAGATCATAGATTCGTGAACTTACCCGAACTACTTGCTTCATTTTTCTTTTCGTTTGATTTCTCCTCCTGCTTTTTCTCATGCTACTGTTCCATCATCGAAGATCCCACAGTGTTTGATCCGTTCTCCGTCATCTCAATCAAGAAGCGGCCCTTGATTTTACATCGCCAGATTGTGCCGTAATTTCGCTCTCATAATTCGCTCACTCTAATTAGTTCAATTGCTTTAGGATTTGGGAGTTTTACTCCTATAATGTGTTTGTATTATTTAATTAGCAGAAAATCTATTGAACTTCCTGAAATGCCCCTGCGACAGCCTTCGTCTGACTGAAGAATAATACGTTTGGGGTGGCGCAGCCTAATAGGTCCTTAATTGGCAGGACTATCTTAGTTTAGGGACTAATTCCAGGTAAAAAAACTTTTAGGGACTAAATTGGCTCAAGTGATAAATTGGCAGGACTATCTTAGTTTGGGGACTAAATTGGCGATTTTCCCGAAGGACTTAATTTATGTGATAAAACTTCAAGGACCAAATCGGCTTAAGTGAAAATGTTTGAGGACTAAATTGGTGATTTTTCCTAAAACAGACGAGGGCTTCTTAAATCGGTACATCAAATCACTGTATTCCACAAATGGGGACAAAGTTTTATTAAGCTTTTATGTGCCTTTATTGTCATGCTGTACGAAATTGATCTTTGAATTGTAGGTTGCATATTACTGAGTTCAAGTAGCCGACACTTCCAATGACTTTGTGTATCTTCTTGGTTGGTTGTATTAGACTGGTCAGCATAATGGAAATGGATACTCCTGAATTGTTTGGCATGCTAGCAATTGTTCCAGTGACAAGTCAAATGCTAGGGAAAATCTCATGTTCTTTTCCTTCAGAGTGAATTGTTGATGAATATTTTTTTGAAGTGAATTGATGAGATTTTTTGTGGTTCAAGTAAGAATCTATAAAGGAGCGTGTCTAATGGGTATTTATTAGGTACTCATTAAGATATATTTCAGGTATTAGAATTTTGAAAATGCAAAATTAATTAGGAAAAGTGTATAAATGCAATGGAACTTAATAATTGTTAACATATATATATATATATATATATACATATATATATATATACATACATACATATATATATATATATATAAAGATATATAGACACACACACACATGATAGGCTCGGTGAAATTTTAATGTCATAATGAGTGCCCAATAGACACCCATTAAAAAAATTCTTTATAAATAAATTACATGCCTAATGTCTCTACCGACCAATGAGTTAGGTTTGAGAGTTCAGTTTGAGGAATACTTCCAATCTATATATAGATTGACATTTTGGAAAAGAAGGAAATATACAATGGTCACCGGATAGTATTCTCTATTAATTTTTCTTAAGTAGCCACTTGTGCATAGGTGTGTCCTTTGTAGGGGCTTTGATAAACAATCTTAAAATTTTATCGCAGGGCGATGATAAATACTTCTGTGGTGAACGTAAACAGGGCTGTGTTTAGAAACAAAGCAAAAATTTTCCTATCTTCTTATGAATTAGTAGAATTCTAGCTCCTATTAGAAAAATTTCCTAAATTTTAACTACTGTCATTGTATATAAAAAGAAATTTAGTTAGGTTTTCCTAATAACAAATTTCCACAAAATATAAAAAGAAAAAGCAAAATCCATCTGAATATCACGTGTCATACAAAGTTTCCATTTAAAAAAAAAGGTTCAAGCTGCTTATTAAAGGTTAGGGTTCAAGACGTAGAGATCCTGGAATCAAATACTTCACCTCCCTCCTAACTTCTTAAATCTCACCTCTCTCATGCTGAAAAAATTTAAAAAAAAAAAAAAGAAAAGCTCAAGGGTACGTAGATTCTTGGTCAAGGCTCCAAAAAAAAATAAATATACAAAATGCCATGATGCAAAATGTCGATGGTGAGAGTAAGATTTTTAGCCAAGAATTTAATAAAAGGGGAATAAAATTCAGAGGTGAACAATGATATGAAGAAAAAGCGTGATTCTTTCTTTTGGGTCTTCATACAAAAAAGTGATCATCCCTTCTGGAAATCAGATAACAGCAGCATCCAAAAGAATGTCCATCCCCAGTTCAATTCAAAGAATCTCCCAAAAAAAAGGCCTTCATCCATACTTTTCAGAACAAGGTTTTTGGTAGTCTTTAGATTCAAGTTTCTGTCCAAATATTTCAAACGTTACTCATCTTTCTCAATGTTCAAAAAGTACCATTTCATCAGAAAAAGAACCGGCCATCTCTCTCTCTCTCTCTCTCTCTCTCTATCTTCCTAGAAAGGGGAAAAGAAAAGGAAAAAGATCATGGGAGGGAATTTGTGCTTTAATGGATTGTTACTGAAATAAGTGGGCCCTTTAATTTGATCTAATTGACCCAAGTACAGAAATGGGTCAACCTGATAACTTGGGTAGACTAATTTGGGGTTAGCCCGTTTGTCCCACGCAATTATTTCAATTTTAGATGAACAGCTAATATTTCTTTATTCTGAGAATCTGAGTGAGTCTTTTGCGTACTAGGGGAAGTATTTGAAAATAAACCACCATTCTACTTTGAAACAAGTCGAATCCGTTCCATGAAAATAATAATAGATTGAATACAATACATGTCCAGCATGATATATGTGGCTTTAGAGTCAGGGAGGCCTCGGTCCAATGGTTAAAATTGAAACTCCAAGATTTAGAAGGGAGAGAATAAGTGCATTTAGAATCTTGTATTATATTACATTATTGTATTTAGAGTAAAAATGATGTATATGAATAATAAAATATTTGATATATAGTCAGTCAAATATTATGATGTATTTGTATATCAAAAATTCAAATATGAAGAATGATTGGATGGAATCTCACAAAACACAATTGTATTGAATCATTGTCTAATATAGAAGTTCTAGATTTAGATCAATTATCCCCTCCCCACTTCTTAAATCTCATCTCTCTCTCTCTCTCTCTCTAAATATATATATATATATTTACACACACATATATATATATAAAAGATACCAATATCAAGTATTATCAGACATAATTTTCAGTAAATATTTGCTCTAGTTGCCTTGGGTCATATTATTCTCTAGTAGACTAATTTTATACACTCCCTAAATATAAAATTTATATAAATTTTTAGTTTTATACAAACGAGTCTAAAGGTTTGAGTCGTTTGACACAGAAAGAGTGCGTTAAAATTTATGAGCTATCATTAGACACATGACATGTGTGTGTGTGTCTATATATATATATATATATATATATATAAAATACAGTTGCTTGTGCAAAGAATTTGTTACACTAATCCAACCTATAAGATTAAATCATTTGTGAAGGTCTTTCAAAAAAAAAAATCCAATTACACTAATCCAACCCAACAAGAGTTTGAGTCTCTTGTTGTTCCTGTCTCTTAACAATCCAATTCCCTTACAGAATCCCATCCATTCCCCTCTGCTGCAAAGTTACTGCTACTAACCTTCTCAAATACAGAGTTAAAGATAGAAAATTGCCGAAATATACACCAAAATCTTCTTTCAAAACCTGCATCATATAAAACGTAGCGTTCTTCAGCACCAAAGAAAGGGGTAACCATTCCACCATCTACCAACATTCCATCGACAAAAATTAACAAATTTTGCACCAGAGTAAGTAAAAAAAAAAATCAGTAAAAGACAAAAATATGATTGAGATTTTTCTGTGAGATTAATCACCTATGATTTTCAATGTTCTATGTTAGCTTACAGGTGATCGGAGCCAGGAAGAATATCATACAACCTGACAAGAATATATCCTCAGAGCACAATACAAATAACATGACAGAAAAAGGCCTGATGGCAAAAGGCTTAAATGAGTTCAAACAGTTAAAAATTTAGGACAAAATGAAAAGGCATCCATGCAAGTATACTTGCCAGTCAAGAAGTCAAATTGTACAAGATGAAAGTGAAGGCAGTGAATACACTTGTTTCTAGATAAGTAAGAACATAATCAAATTTCTGTTAGATTGAGTTATAATTGGTAGGTGAGAGTGTAAATATCAATTTAGGATTTGAATGTGTATCTATTAGTGGTTGATAGGTGGATGAGTGTTATCTGTTAGTGGTTGATATCAATTAATGATTGATATCAATCAATGAGTGATAGGTGGCAGACATTAATTCTTGTAAGCCTATAAATAGGCATTTGTATCATTGTTTACTATGAAGAAATACAAGAGAAAATTCTCTCCAAACTCCCTCTATAGTTTCTCTCTCTAGATTTTTCATTTTGCTAACATGGGATCAGAGCAGGGATTCTAGGATCTCTGCTCAAAGGGCTACTGATCTAGTTATAGACAAGAACCATGGCCGAATCATCTGCACTAATGGAAAGTGGGAGAAGACCGAATGACATAGTTCTGGAAGACTTAGCCACGAGAATGGTGGAAATCTTGAATAGGTGTCAGAATCCCACACCGAGCAGTGATTCCTCAACCACTCAGATTGGCATTAAGTTAGATGATACTAACTTAATGCTTTGTGGTCCCAAATGGTCGAGATGTACATCTCGGCTAAGGACAAATTGGGATACATCAATGGTGAGTAGGGGTGTGCATCGAATTCGAAATCGGTAATTCGGAACTATGAATTCGAAATTTTTTGAAATTTGGATTCTGGAAATTTCGACCAATTTCGATTTCGATTTCATCAATTCCGATTTCGAATTCATTCCGAATTGAATTTGGAATTCGGTACCTTTTTATGTTTCTAATTTTTAAAAAAAAAAATTCTGATATGCTAAATAGCCTAATTTAAATAATTAAATAATTAAATATATATTAATTATATATAACTAACTTAATTAGACTTAATCTTATTATATAGTATTAGTCACATGTATTATTTTTATATTAATATATATATTATTTATTATTATATAAACAAATTTGAAACTGAAATCGGAACTTCCGATTTCGATTTCGATTTCAATTTCGAATTATGAAATCAAAATCGGAAATTCCGATTTTAAAAGACTAAAAATCGAATTCGAACCGAATTCATCCAAATCGAAATCAAAAAACCGAATTAACTTCCGAATTCCGATTTCGAATTTCCGAATTCATTTCGAAATCGGTCGGTAAATCGAAATTTTCGCATTTGCACACCCCTAATGGTGAGCTTCCTCAACCTTCACCAATAGATCCGGCATACCGACAGTGGTGGACTGAAGATTCTATCGTGAAGGGATGGTTGATAAATAACATGGACCCATTCTTGATCGGTACCTTCATTCGCTACCCAACAGCAAAAGCAGTATGGGATGCTGCTGCTACCACATACTTTGATGGGGCCGATACATCCCAACTATATGATTTGAGGCAAAAGGTGACTAGACTGAAACAAATCGGTGGGCCGATTGAGAAGTACTACAATGACGTACAGGGCTTGTGGAGGGAAATTGACTTTCGTCGGCCGAACCCGATGGAATGTGTTGCTGATATCGGTAGATATAACTCTCTCATATAGGAAGAGAGGGTATACACTTTTCTTGATGGGTTAAATGACCGACTAGACCATATTCGCAGTGATGTTCTGCGGATGAAACCATTTCCATCAGTAGAAGAGGCATACGCTTATGTCCGACGAGAGGACAGTAGACAGTCGGTGATACTAACAGGAGGAGATAATCCAATCGACACCGTCATGGCATCAAAGGGGAAGAGGAATGAGCTGATCATAGTACCCCAGGTTGAGCCACTGATGGGAGAAGATAGCTGTACTCATTGCAGTAAGAAAGGACATACACAAGAGACGTGTTTCAAACTGCATGGGTATCCAACATGGTGGAAAGAACGCAAAGGATGAAATCGACGGGTTGATCGATTGAATGTTGCTAATCAGAATGGGAGCCCCGAAAAAGTGGCTATTGTAGCGATGATACAACAACAAATTTACCGTCCCTTAACATTGCCTGTGTGCCTTCCAAGTCGACAATCAAGATCAGGTGCGACTTATCCAAATCAGCGATAGTAGTTGGATTGTCGATTGAGACCGATCATATGACGTATGATCCTAATGATTTCTCATTAGTCACTCAGCCAAGACGGTCAAGAATTTCTAATGCCAATGGTGTTCCGTATCCAGTTGTAGGAGCTGGAACTGTTACTTTATCTCCATCTCTATCTCTACCAAATACTTTGCTGATTCCCTCACTATCAAATAAGCTACTATCAGTAAGTCAAATAACTGCTGATCTTAATTGTGTGGCACTAATGTATCCAACCTTTTGTCTTTTGAAATTCTCACCAAGGAATAGATTAGGTGTGGTACTAGGAGGATCTATATTACATTGATGATTTCTATGGTAAAGCCAATCGACGATGAGTCGATAACACCAAGGGCGAAATCGATGGCATCACACTAGGACATCCTTCCTTTGGGTACATGAAGTATCTATTTCCAGATCTCTTCTCGAGTATCAATACTGCCGATTTGAAATGTGAGACATATGTATTAGCCAAAAGTCATAGGGTCCCATATCCTACTAGTTTACATAAGTCTGATACTCCTTTTGCTTTATACACTCTGATGTTTGGGGGCCATCCCCGATTACTTCATCTATTGGAGTTCGTTGGTTTGTCACTTTCGTAGATGACTGTACACGAATGACTTGGCTGTACTTGTTGAAACATAAGAATGAAGTTCTTGATATTTTCAAAAACTTTTATTCCATGATTCATACACAGTTGTGAACTACAGTTAAGATTCTTCGATCTGATAATGGTAGGGAGCTCGATAATCGGCAGCAACAAGAGTTCTTTAATGCTAACGGTCTGATACATGAAACATCTTGTACCCAAACTCTACAGTAAAATAGAGTAGCTGAAAGGAAGAATCGCATATATCTTGAGATGCAAGAGCACTACTAATCGTGCAAATGTTACGCTGATATTGGCCCGATCATCAACAAGATCCACTTGAATAGGTTACCTTCCAAACCTATCAACTTTCAGACCCCGCTGGAAGCATTGTCTCAATATTTCACTCTGTCATCGGTCCTGATGCTTTCAGCACGAGTGTTTGACTGTGTAGCATTTGTTCATCTACACAAGAATCAACAGAGTAAACTTCCGTGCTGTTGATTGTGTCTTCATGGGGTATCGCGGATAAAAAGGGTTATCGGTGCTATGACCCGACCACCAGTAAGATGTATGAGACAATAGATGTTACATTCTTAGAATCAAAGACTTATTTCTCATCAGTATCCAATTCTTCCCTTCAGGGGGAGATAAGGGATATGAAAGGAAAGAATTGGCTAGGATTAGCATGGCCATCTTTGCCGTCTTGGACTACTGGTGATAGGGTTACTATAGATTCTCCTACCAATAATATCGATGATGAGCGTCGCATGATGCTGCCAATAACCGAGATAGAAGCACTAATGAGCATGATGAACGTGCCGATGATGCTGCCAATTTTGATAGAAGCACTAATGAGCATGATAAACGTGCTGATATTGGTGGTATTGAATGACCTACCATTTGCTGATATGATCCCTTCCTCCTCGGTATCTGACCATATATCTCCTGAGAATATTCCTGAGGTAAGTACTCCTACCGCCCCTACTATTAATCTGGATAATCCTGCAAAATATATATTACCTGACAGATTCAATCGTGGCAAGCCACCGGCTCGGTATTCTCCAGAAACTTGTGTAAAACGATCAAAATATCCTATTACCAATTATATATCCACTTACAGACTATCTGAATCTCTTGAAACCTTTGTGAATAATTTGTCATCAGTCGAGATCCCGATTGATATGCATGCTACGTTGGAAGATCCGAATTGGACTCAAGCAATTGAAGGATGAAATGTTAGCATTGCAGAAGAATAATACGTGGATTTTGGTCTCACTACCAGATGGTAAGAAGACGGTGGGTTGCAAATGGGTCTTCACAATTAAGTACAAAACTGATGGATCAATTGACAGATATAAAGTTCGGCTCGTGGTCAAGGGGTACACTCAAACTTATGGGATCGATTATCAAGAAACGTTCTCACCATTGGCTGAATTGGACACAGTCAGAGTACTCTTATCTATTGCAGCAAATTTGGATTGGCCATTACATCAATTTGATGTGAAAAATACTTTTTTACATGGAGATCTTGAGGAAGAAGTCTACATGGATATTCCAGTAGGGTTTTCTATAGCACCAGAAACAAATGCAGTGTGCCGATTACAGAAAGTATTGTATGGACTGAAACAGTCACCACGTGCTTGGTTCAGCCGATTTACTCTTGCTATGAAGAAATATGATTTTCAACAGAGTAATGCCGACCACACTCTTTTCTTGAAGTATCGGCAGGGAAAAGTAACTGCTCTAATAATCTATGTAGATGACATGGTTATTATAGGTAATGATGAAGAGGAGATCTCTAGATTACAGGATCAGCTGGCTGCGGAGTTCGAAATGAAGAATTTAGGGAATCTCAATTACTTCTTGGGAATTGAAGTGGCAAGATCAGCACAAGGCATCTTCCTATCACAAAGGAAGTATGTACTTGATCTTTTGACAGAAGTTTGACTCTTGGACTGCAAACCTATCGATACATCGATTGTGCAGAACCACAGATTGGGAGATTACCCAAATCAAAAGCTGACTGATAAAGAGAGATATCAGAGATTGGTCGGTAAGTTGATCTACCTATCACATATTCGACCCGATATTGCCTATGCAGTTAGTGTGGTTAGTCGATTCATGTATTCACCAACTAATCAGCACATGGAAGCTGTGATGAGGATCCTCCGTTATTTAAAGGGTTTTTCTGGGAAAGGTCTTTTATTCTCAAAAAATGGCCATCTCAATATTGATGGCTATACTGATGCCGATTGGGCAGGAGATTCCACCAATCGAAAGTCGACTTCAGACTATTTTACCTTCATCGGTGGTAATCTAGTTACTTGGAGAAGTAAAAGACAAAAGGTGGTAGCATTATCGAGCACAGAAACTGAATTTAGAGGCATGACTAAAGGTGTATGCGAGTTTCTGTGGCTCAAGCTGCTAATGGCTGATATCTGCTTCTCTCCTAAATCAGATATAAACTTATTTTGTGACAATAAAGTTGCTATCGATATCAGCCATAACCCGATTCAACATGATCGCACTAAGCATATTGAGGTCGATCGGCACTTTATCAAGCAGAATCTTGAAGAAAAAGTGATACTGTTTCCGTTCGTGAGATCTGAAGACCAACTAGCTGATATACTCACAAAAGCTATGCCGACTAAAGACTTCAACAACTCACTTGACAAGTTGGACATGCACGACATCTTTGCACCAACTTGAGGGGGAGTGTTAGATTGAGTTATGATTGGTAGGTGAGAATATAAATATCAATTTAGGATTTGAATGTGTATCCATTAGTGGTTGATAGGTGAATAAGTGTTATCTATTAGTGGTTGATATCAATTAATGATTGATATCAATCAATGAGTGATAGGTGGTAGGACATTAATTCTTGTAAGCCTATAAATAGGCATTTGTATCATTGTTTACTATGAAGAAATACAAGAGAAAATTCTCTCCAAACTCCATCTATAGTTTCTCTCTCTAGATTTTTCGTTTTGCTAACAATTTCAAGTATTAAACTGCTCGATCTGATAATTGGCGTTTGCCTATCCTTGTTTTTATTAAGATAAAGCCATCTTTCTCACTCTGGAAACAGCTGAAATTCCCAAGTTATGTAACATGAATTGTACCGGATCTTGGGTATCTGTACCCTGAGGAAGTCAATGCCTAGCAACTCAATCACATCTTTTCTAATTGTGGTATGTTGAAGTATTCAAGCCAGAAGAAGAATTAGGGGAGACGACAATTTTTCACTGGACAGGTTCACATGCGATCGAAACAGAAAAAATAGAAATCTGAATCACCTAAAGTCGAGCACAAGTCATTGTTCAATTTTCCTTCTCATTTCTTTTTCAATTTCTCCTCCTTGAGCAGATAGCTTTGTGAACCACTGGGAAAGAACATCCTGACTTTAAGTGACTTCTATAGGTAGTTTACAAAGAATGACTTTTTTCATTTCTATTAAATCATGTGTATGCTATACAACGAAATTATAACAAATGAGATGTTAGTTACCCTACTAGAGGTTGATAATCCAACCTATTTTTGACAAACATATAAAGTACCTCCGAAAATGTAGTGATATTAAAATGACTCTCCTTTAAGAGGATTACTGCTTGTCATTTGGACAAGTAAAAATAGAGGTCTAAACTATTTTCAGCTTCTATTCTATATAGATCTACTGGATTCATATAAACAAATAATTAACAGCATTAGCTTGAGGAAACAGAAGAGAGGCATTGCTATAGAAGAACAGAAGGTAACCAACTTTTTAAAATATTCATAATGCACCAACTTTTTTTATCTTTCCTAAGCTAAATGAAAGGTGACCCTATAAAGTGAAACAACAAAAAAGCAGTATTTACAAGTAATATAAGATGTCATTATTATAACTACAACCTCAAAGTATGGCATCGTACAATGGTAAAAGGTTTAATGAATTTTGGATGATGATGATGATGCATCTTCTATCAACAGTGTCAAGTTTAACGAATTTTCTGCAATCTTACCTGGGATGTATGAAGGATGCAGTCTTGCGGCCCATTTTCATAATTTTACGAACTTCTTCCTGGGACATCTATTTGGAGGTAGCCTCGTCCATACTTCTAGAAACTTCCCTGAAAAGGCAAAGCTAGCTAACAGAGAAAGTTTGTTTGAAGAATCTAGGTGTAATGCTGCTAAAAGTTAATCAAAACTTTTAGCAGGTACTCGAACAGTAGTAGGTACTCGAAACCTACATACTCTTAAACCTCATGGTACTATCTATGACCAAAACTTTAAGTTCTTAAAACTGTATGGAAAGTTGTGTAAAAAATTATTGTTTTAAATAGCAGAGAGAAGCATTTGATGCAGCTAGATGGCCTAAAGTTGCAAGCAATTCTAAAGTTATAGCTAGACAGCCAGATAATTATTTGTGGTAGACGTTCTAAGCTTCCACTTGATGGGAATAATCTAATGTCCTGAGCTCCACTTCCCCTTTTTTCTTCAATTATCAAACAGCTTTACTGGGAATCAAAGTAGACATCTACTGAAGGAGAAATAAAAGCCTAGAAGCAAACACACAGATGCTGTGCTCCATTGACACTGCATACCTTTACTTACAATATAGATTGAAAGATCATGCTGTTTAAATGCAGCCTTAAATTCGTCCACCATAAAAAATCATACGGATAACAATACTGAGGACTATTTTCACATTTCTTGGACTAGATGCCATACTAATACTTTCAGCAAATCAATTTCCCGCAATCGTCAGCTGGGATTTGTAGCCTATTTTGTTGCATCTCTATTATAATGGCACAAAAAATATAGTATAAATAACTAAAAGTAGATGCTATTGGAGGACATGTACTAGTGAGAAATAATATCTCCTTCCTCCTTACGTAAAAAGCAGAGCCAATATGAACAAGAAGACCATCATTTCCCACACTTTCTTCTTCTTCTTTAATCTGCATAATTGATGTAACAGCACCACTGGAATCATATGCGTCAATTCTCTGGAGGTAAGGAATTTCAGAAAATCAGGAGGAACGTCTCTGAGGCAGCCGCAGCGAAATAGGAGAAGGTGCTGAAGACGTGGAAATCGATTACCGGTTGCTTTCCAATGGACAAGATCTGTCTTATCAATAAGCAAATACTTTAGCCGGCCAAATCCATCTTCATATTGTTCCCAGTCTGATCCTACAAATGCATTACTTTTCAGTTTGAGCACTTCAAGATTGGGCAACATAGAAAGAACATTCATATCTTCCCATGGTAGGTAGCTGGAACTTAGAGTCAACTTCTTCAGGTTTGGTGGAAATTCATCCACACGGGGAGCCCATCGTCTTTCTTCAGCAAATAAGTTTACAAAGTTCAGTTTTAATAGTTCAAGTTGATGTAGTTGAGCGACATTACTGATATAGGACCAGCGTTGCTCTGAATGGTGTAAATTGAACTAAACAAGTTTACCAGATGGGAAGACATGATCAAGCCAAAGTTTGTCAATTACGTGTGCTTCTGCAGTTTCATATAATCCCAACTTCTTTAGATTCGGAAGGCTAGCCAGTACTTGCACAAGTTACCAGATGGGAAGCAAATTGAACTAAACAAGTTACCAGACGGGAAGACATGATCAAGCCAAAGTTTTTCAATTACGTGTGCTTCTGCAGTTTCATATAATCCCAACTTCTTTAGATTCGGAAGGCTAGCCAGCACTTGCCCATTACAACATGAGAAGCTCAATTTGGAAAGTGTTTGTAGGTTTCGCACGACTAAATCACCTTGGCCATTAATTTCTGCCCCTGTAGGATTCGGGAAAAGACTGCAGAAATTGAAATGAAGATGCCTTAGCTGCTGCATTGTCCATAGTTCCCATGGTACAGTCGTGCATTCAGAATAGATGTTAAGAACCAAAGTTTGCAAATTCCAAAGGTGGGCATATAGTTAGAGATGGCAAATGGGCGGGATGGGGCGGGACTTGGACAGGATTTATTTAGGATTAAAAAATATGGGTTATACCCAAACAGTCCCGTATTATCCTTGGGACTAATATGGGTGGGACTAAAATGGGCTACACCCATTTGATCCCGTCCAAGTACCCAAATTAATGAGGAAATTCTAAACATGTGATGGAAAAAAAAAAGTTTCTACAAATAGGGTGGTTTGCAAATAGGTTTCTGAGATTGTGATTTTTGCATTTGTCAAATGCGAGTTCAGTGGAAAATGACGAATAAAAAAAAGAAAATGCAAAGAAGAACGAACTCGCATTCACAGAATGCGAGTTCTACTTCCTTGGGAAATAAAATAAAAAAAAGAAAATGATTAGAACTCGCATTCCCTGAATGGTTGAAGTTTACTTCAATAAAAAAAAAAGTAATTTGAATTGTAGTTGAAACTCGCATTTGAAATAAAAAAAAATATTTTCTTTTGAAGTTGTATTCTAAAAGGCTTGTTCACTTTCCAAGTTCTCAATGCCTGAATGCGACTTCACTTATAAGTAAAATTTATAAATAAATAAAAAAAGGAAGTTTTTTGAAATCGCATTAGAATAATAGCATGCCGGACTAGAAGACTCCAACCATTTTGGACATGCCCACGTCCAGAAGGATAGCTGGTTTTGCAAAAAAAAATGTCTCCGTTTTTTCATTTTGATTATTACAATGACTATTAATTTTGTTTTCTTTCTCTTTGTGGTTTAAGGAAATACTTGATTTAATTTGTAACCGTAATCCCAAAACCATAAACCCTAAATCCTAAACCGTAAACCCTAAACAGTCCTAAGAAATGTTAATGTCAATTGGATTGAATGCGAGTTGCCAAACTGTGCTAAGCAAACTGGATTGATGATATGTATCTACCAAATTCCTATGCAAGTAGCTCAACTCATTGGCCTGTACTGGCTGCGACATCCTTTGTTTCGGCGCAAAGTTCCATCTCCGGCGGTCAATTTCTTTAACAGACTACCCACCAAATTGGATATGCTGCTATAAGATGACAACCTTTTCGCCCACCAACATATCTAAGAGTAGAAACCAGATAGGGAAGCAACTCTTTTCCTACTTTCACCATATTGATGTCTTCCCTGTTTTTTATTTTTATTTTTATTTTCTTGACATGCTCCCAGTCCTCAAAGGAAAAGGTATTCAGTTGGAGTGAGATGTCATAAGCAAGATAAAGACAATTTTGTTAGCAGACGTACATCTGGTGAATCTTAAGCACAGCTTTCTTTCAACGGTCCTCTCTTCAATTTCCTTCTCTGCTGCATCTACGAGGATATGAATTTACAAACTATAACAATTAACTGGATTGACAAAAGCAGACAGCGAAACCATGGAATGAGATGCGAGATGCTGTAAAAAAATGTACAAGTTTGGTATTTTGAAATTGAATCATTGTGATAAGGGGGGAGAGCTTATGTGCATCAAAAAATATGACTATTGTCTTGGTTGAGGCCATCCAATTCACTGCATCGACATGTCGTAGCTCCAGATGAACTAGAGCGGTAGGTTTAAGACCCGAAGGGTCCTGCATTCAGTATCACTTCCCTCCATCCATATACTAAATTCTTCTCTATTGCTCTTGTTCTTCTCTAATTTCATTTCCACAAAACATGGATATTATGAAGCTTAATATAGCGGATATTATGCCATTAATCCAATTATTTGAAAATCTCATAACTAGACCTTGAAAAATTAGCAACAGGCCACTAATTGGTGCTTTAATATAACTGAATATCGACCAGTTAAAATAATTCAGGAGTTGGTTAAGACACGATATGCTGAAGTGTGAGAGGTGATTGAAACAATGCAAGGTTGTCAGAGTATCCATGGCTGTTTTTGCCTGCGTGGAGAAATCGAGAGCAACAAATATATGAAGTCTTTTATCCCTAGTGATGATCTAGAATAGAAATAGTAGTGCCTTCTTGAAGAGTACGGTTAAAAATAAGGAATAATGGTCGAAATCGTTCTAGATCATAAATGCTTTCGATAATTACCATCGAATTATACTAGGGCTCAAATTCTGAGAAAGACCTAAAGATATCAAGAAAGTGTTTGGTAAATAGGTATGAACCCTTACTACAGATATCAAATTCAATTATACTTATAAATGTGCTTATTTCGAGCCAATGGGAATAAATCAATAGAAATGATAGAGCTCTTCTATGGGTTTTTTAATTAACCACCTCTCATTACAGATTCATCTAAATTACTTGTCTTATTCTCCTCAAATGTTAAAATACCCATCTTATACTCCTTAAATGTAAAAGTGAGAAAATAAAATGCCACCATTTGTACTAGTTTCAACAAATGGGGAAAAAAAAGAAAAGAAAAAAAGAAATAACTAAAAAGAAAATTAATAAATTGTAAAATCCATCCCACATTAAAAAATACACTATGAATTATTATCAAAGTCCATTATCATTGACCACTATATAATACCGATTAGTGATAGTGATTGTGGAATTTGAACCAAACGGCTCCTAAGATTCCAATAAAAAGAGATGGGACACTCGATTATTTAACACTAATACAAAATAAAGAAAACAATGTTCTTACCAGTTGAACAGAAAATTCTCACATAATACTGGGGATAAGAGAAACAAAGGAAATGACAAAGCAGAAACGTGAGAAGAATGTTTCAGTGGAATAGATATTTCATTCAGGTTTCAACTTTTTGGTCATTAAAGTGAACAAAGGGATGGATGTGATCCTGGAAGTTTAACATAACCTCCCTTGTTTTCCAGTATTCTAACATTGTGACAGCTAAGGAAGCTAAAACCGCATTCAGCAAGTCTCCATGACATAACTTTCGGAAATTCTGAGCAAAAGCAATACATACACAATCAGTACAGTCACAACATGACAGCCGTAGCACCATCGTGATGGCAGTTCTCCTAAAATGCTTTGGTTGTTTATTGCATCTGACTACGATTTCCAGCTTTTTATTCCCGGTATCTGCAATAAAAGGTTTGACAAACCGTTTTCAGATAGTATGCTATCCACTGAAACAGGAAAATGTCTACAAAGAAAAGATACATGCAACTTTGTCTATTTCTGGAATAACTAATGTAGCCAAAATTTGTCTGTTTCCAAGTTTTCCCTATCCTTCTGAAGACGTGATTATGTTGCCATGCCATTTGCCGGATAAAATGAGCCATAATAAGTGATATAAAGGTATAACAAAAAGAATGAAAGAGCTGCTTTGCTTGTTATTTGTCCATGTCTTCTTCGAGTGCATCACAAATCTTTCTGGACAATAATAGGAAACAAGGACGCAATCTTGCAAGTAAAAATGATACTAACAAAGAAACATGTAACGTGCTTCAGTTTGTAAATTCTAAGCAACTCCTAGATGAGTCATCTCTATAAGAATACCAACCTCAACTCCTCGAGGACCTATCCGATTCCGAGAAACAAAATTAAGTATCAAATCAGCAAATTCATCAGGTACATCTTCCTGCAGCATTCAAAGTACTAAAATTCATGATTTTCTAGAATTGAATTGAAAGATATTGAAAAGATTCCCAGAAATAGTTAGCATACCTGAATAGCATGGCCTGTATGTCTAACCACCACCATCTGAAACTTGCCTTGCATTTGGCCTATTGTGAGAGCTCTGAGATAAGACACAAGACATATCAGTGTTAATGTTTTTGAAATACCATTAAACAGTTAGGATCACAGTCTACAGATATAAAAGGCACAATTGGAGTATATTTCATACTCCACAGGAATGGAGAAATAAGACATTGTAGCTTGGCACCTAAGATTCAGGAGGTCATAGTCCATATGCATAAAATTTATTGTGCAATGTACTTTATTCTACAGATATAAAAGGCACAATTGGAGTATATTTCATACTCCACAGGAATGGAGAAATAAGACATTGTAACTTGGCACCTAAGATTCAGGAGGTCATAGTCCATATGCATAAAAAATTTATTGTGCAATGTACTTTATTCTACAGATATAAAAGGCACAATTGGAGTATATTTCATACTCCACAGGAATGGAGAAATAAGACATTGTAACTTGGCACCTAAGATTCAGGAGGTCATAGTCCATATGCATAAAAAATTTATTGTGCAATGTACTTTATTCTATTTAATACATCTCTTTGGATCTCAACTAAAGTGAAGACTAATTTATCCTACCACACAATGTCCAATTTTCCTCAGTTAAGAAGAAAAAGCGTGAATGGAGACTCTTCAAATAAAGCTGAATTTTACTAAAATCGACAGTTTGCACACTGAATGCTGAATGGGATGTATGAAAATGCGAGCAAGACGAGATTGTTTGTTGCACTGTTGGATAAGAAAAGTTACAATATTTTTTGTCACAGTTAACAGCATTCAGGAATGGGTAAACGTGGCAAAGCAATATTTGGTAAATCTCATGTGTCTCGGGGAAAAATTCAACTTATCAAGAATTTAGTTGACATTCGGACACATAAGGCCCTCCTTTTTTGAACGGGAAACCAATTGCCTTTTATTTTTACTGTAGTCAGTTTCCAGAATCAAAAAGTGAGATGGAATATTAGATAATACCAAGAGGACAGGGAAGTCCACAAGCAGAGAGCTGGATGACACAAAACAACCATAGATTGTTAAAAACCTACATGTTGGATAATAACATTCTGAATTCTGGGCAGTAGAATGTAACAAATGCAACTCTAAACAGCTGTTTGATATTAACCCAAGTAAAAACATGATGTACAGCTCCAAATCTTGTAAATGTTGTAAACTTAAACAGAAAAAACCTGTCCAGCCTATCTGTCCCAGCCAGGAGCAAGAGTTTTGGTACAGGACTGGATAAAAATTTTTCTGAAAGGCCTTCATACCTGAAACATAAGGACGATATAAGTTGCCATTCATATAGACTTTCCGTTCAGTACCAAGACAAAAATAAATAGATAAATAAAGTATTAAGTGTGTGTGTGTGAGAGAGAGAGAGAGAGAGCTATGAAATATATATAGGAAATTAAAAATTGCAAAAACCAAGCTCCTTACATCACATTTTTGGTTCGGAAATGAAATTAAACAGCTGATAAAGTTAGCACAAGAGTTGCAGGCATAGGATTTCCATAGTGATCATATTCTTTGTACAAAAATGTGGAGGTAATGCATCTAGAATTACTGATCTAGAATAATAGAATGTGGTGCCTATATGTTCTATTATCCCATTGTTATGACACTACAAACTATCTGCAAATGAACCCCTGTAGTATTAAAATTTGAAGCCAGCATGTACACTAGCACTGGCAATCTGGTGATATAGAGAAGAACTCCTTAAATATTTCCCTATGGAATAACAATAACTTAGCTGCAAAAAGATGCATGAAATATCTAACCTAAGCAATAATTACATGGCCACATGATAGCCGACTTCAAAATCAAAGACCAGGGGAAAAGAAAAAGCAGAAACCTAAAAGTATGATGGCATAAATCAACAGAAGAAATAGCCTTAACAATGTCGAAGAACAGTCACAAAATGATGCTCATAGAGGGCGATATGTCTCATAAAGCATACAAATATCACAAAGCAGCAAACAATTAACAGAAAAAGGAGCCACAAATTTCTAGAAATGGAAAGATAACTCATAAAGTGATTGTAAACTAGAGAAAGTATGGGGCTGAGAACTCATAATGAAAGTAATAAGCACATGCTGATCTCTGTTCTACAAGAAAAATATGTAAAATGCAACTAAAAAGTGCTTTGACACTCTAGAAAAAAAGAGGAGAAAAAGAAAAGGAAGATATCAGTTAGTCCCTAGTGTCACTTTTTGCAATTGAATGACTTTTCTTCCCATGCATAGCCCACTTAAGTCCTCTAAGCAATAACGTACCAGCCTCTCCAATATTGTTCTGTTTCCTCCAGTTTTGCTCTGTGGGTATAACTGCAGCACAACAGATGTTCAAAAGATTTTAAGTGAAACAACAAAGAGCAACATAGAGTAGTACACAACAGATTCATATCAGTAGACAAATGACCATTCTAGTTGTCAACAAATAGGCAAATCAAACGGAACACAAGCAGGAAAGTCCTAACTATAACAAGCACACTTACCATCTCTTTGAATCCTCGTAAATTAGAGTACTAGGAATTGATACTCGTGCAGACTCTGTATTTCTTAAAGAGCCTCCTTTGACACTCCATTCAATCTATCAACAAGTTCAAACTTCAAGTCATTATGATAACCAAACAATAAAAGTCACAAGTTACAAGATAAGCATCTGAACCAAACAGAAATGCTGTACTGGAGATGCAGGCAGTTAACATATTTAAGGATGACATAAGCAACATGATTTCTCAAATAAAATTGTACAGACAAATTTAGAAGTACACACTTGATGCTGAGAGCTTTCATTAAGTAGTTGAAAATGCTGGTGAAACAAAACCATTGAGAATATGTCAATCAAAGTAAGGAGATCATGACCCAGAACTTGAAATTAGTTTAGATAAACCATATGCATATGGAAAAAACTCACCATCTGTCATCAAACAAAGGGCAGATATTACATGATTCAGCTCCTCATACCATATACTCACAACAAAGCAATCAAAACTATCTCTTTAACAACAGAGTGAATATTGGAAAAACAAGCAATATAGCAAACAAGAATTTGTACTGATATCCAACTTTAAAGACCCAATATGCAAAGAAAAGTTTTGCAAAATCGAGATGGCTGCACTTAAAAGTTAAGTATTCATTGCAATTATAAAAGGATTTGGCCTCAAGCAACTTTAAACATCCATATCTTATACATTGATTCAGGAAATTGGTATAGCAACAGAACATCTAATTGCATGCCATTCTCAGGTCATACATAACAGACAGCATCCTTGATCTATTTGAGACCTGCTGATGAATAAAATGTAACTGCTTGAATCTACAACTTCTAATGTACTCATCTATGACGCTTTTTTTTTTGGTCAGTTCATGAAATAAATAACAGAGCAGTTGGTTATCCATCAACAGAATAACTTCTTCATCCCAGAATTACAAAATGAACTGCATAAATGAGGAAATTACATTTATCATTCACCATTATCTCCAAATCAGGATGCTAGTCTGACTTGAATGAAGAATAATATATACATTAACCGATTTTTGTCATTTTCTTCTAAGTTTTTTAACTTTTGTTTTCTTCCTTTTTTTTTATTTTATTCTTGGATTGGAGACAAAACAAAAAAGCCTACATTTTGTCAGGAAAAATGGCAGGACACAACTCATGAAGAAGTCCATCACACGATAGTATCTCCTGATTCCCTTTGCCACCATTAGAAGAACTTTTATAGATTATTATGTAATTTTTAATTTTCAATCTTTCTTAACTGTAATAAATAAAAAATAAAAAATAAAAAGTTCATATAGCTTTGTATTCAATCTGATGAAGTTGGTGCATAAATGCGCAAAAGAATAAAAAACCATAGAAACACAAGGAATGATTGACCAGAAAAAACTTTTATTGTGTACTGGAAACAATTGGAAGATAAAAGAAGACAGGAAGAGCAAGAGATCTGGTACCGCTTTCTCAATGGCAGGAAAATGCTGCATTCTGTTTGTAAGAATTTTCTGCATATGAATCAATGAGGCCATTGCTGTTCCCTGGGATTGTAGAAAACTTTTGTGAAAAGAGTAGATTAAAACTTGGTGTCTTGGATGAAAAATATGCATCACCAAAAACAACCTCAACAACATCCACTACAACAAGTCCACACAAGCTAGGTAGCTGTTTCCTCGCAGCAAGATGAACTGCAACGGATCCTCCCATGCTGCACCATATTTCAAGAGGAAAAAACAAGCATTTCAAAACTTGAGGATCCCAATAAGGTTGGGAAATTTATCTTAGAAACAATTCACATGCCTACATATGCATCTTTGAACATGTAAAAAGTAATCAACTCTAGCCAATAACAAATTAATTAAGATAAAAATCTGCAACATCAATCCACCATGGAGTTCAGCCACCAGAAGCAAATTTTCAGATCTAAGCCAAAGGACAAAAGCAAATGTCCTCCCCAAACTTAGAACTTTATTTCTTGACCTGCCCTAAGTGGTAAAACCTCTGCACACACTGAAAACTGCTCAAACACTTTAGACCCTGCAAGGAAAGCAATTAATCCAAACACCCACCACTCTCTTCATGTGACCTTGTGGCATTTTTTTCTTTTCTTTTCTTCCTTTTTTTTTTTTTTTTGATTTCACAAACCTGTTATTTTTTCCCAGAACGGTATAAACACACACACCCAATTAGATTAGAAACACTCAGGAAGTCATCGCCAAATTGAGTTAGAGACTAATCTAAGGGGGACCCACAAGGAAACCAGGTCCAGCCAATTGGTAATTGAACAGGTCCCCTATGGCCCTTAAAAGCCAAATTTGTTAAGTATAGCCAAATAGTCAAGTCTCCCTTGCGACAAACCTGTTAAGTATAGCCAAATTTGTTATCTAGCCAAAAAGTCAAGTGTCCCTTGCGACAACATTTCCTCTTCTCCACAAGCCAAACAGTGGTAACTATTTCATCATAAAAAAGTCAATTCATCCTCTATGCATGCTATCTCATGGCACATACACTTTCCTCGTCCAATTATTGCACTAGTAATAATCTGTGGGTGCAAAAAGCACCTCATCCACAAGAAGTTAGAGCTCATGAAATAGCCTGATAAGGCAGGTTCACATACCCCCAAGTTTTTGTACTAGCAAACTTCAATAAGAGCTCAAGTAGCTCTCATAATGCCAATTCCTAATAAGAAGTTAAGCTTTCAACAGATTGTACGAAACATTAGAAGTCAAATACTCAGCAGATTAATAAGAGAAAATGCTTCCTTAAACACACAATAATGTTAAGAAACATGAGTTTCAATCCACAACAATATCCAATAAAAACAACATAAAATACTTTTACTGCTATCTTTAATCTCATTATACATGAATAGAAGAATCTTTTGTCTTCATTTCTAAAGAGACAACAAAGAATTCACATATAATACCTTCTTACCTTCCTTTTCTTAGCTATGTAAAATAGAAATGGATGAGAGGGGGGTCATAAATGCCGTGCAGTCTTGACCGAGATGGTAGCCCCTTAAGTAGTTCAAACTGAATGGATTGTATAAGCTTTTGTGTTCCTAGGAAGATAAAAAGCATAGAAAATGCATTTGCTGGGGGTATTCAGATTTTTAGTGCATCTTTTATTGCAAATGAGAATACTCATTCAAGAATCAAATGGAATAGAAGGGTTCGTTAAGGGAGATATAAAAATATCATAAAGTCATATAGAGCTATCAATTCAGACTGTACACATTTTATTTTTTTCTTTATTGATTACTCTTTTTAAGGATTAGATTGCTTCAAATTTCTCTCCCCATAACAAGTAAATAAACACCATTATTGATTACCTCTGTATTTAACTTCAACATCCTTCTGATCAATGTCCCCACACCAAACAGATAGATGTAGGCACGTTAATAGGAGCACACATATTCAGAGAGTTACTAATTTAGTGGGAGGGGTCATAACCTGTGGCCAACAAGCACAATTGAGGGAGACGAATCTCCATACATCGTCTTCAACACAGCTAATACATCACTGCACAGAGTCTGTAATCATTATAAACAACTTCATCAAGGATCCAACAATATGCCTGGAAACAGTATTTCCCCCTAACTCATGACAAACATCACATGCATTGATGATGGACAAAATCCTCAATCCTAGTTTTTGAAAGCATGTGACTATACCTCGATAGACAAATCTAACTCATTTTCTGTGGATGACTTTCCATGTCCTCTCAAGTCCATAGCTACAACACGAACTTTCTCCTTAATTTTACTTGCAGACAATGCAAATGATAGCCTGGGAAAATAAGACAAAAAAGATATATATGTACTCTTGCAATGGAAACACATAGAAAAAGTTAAACAAGGTAAAGGAAATAGACTTGTCAGTAACCCAGATAACAAAAAATTCCAGCAATTACTATGACAGCGACTTTTTGGAGAACTTTAGGTCTTTCAAATTCTAAGTTTTGATTTGCTGACATACCACTTCCATAGAGTTTTTAGAACATAGAAAAGTCAGCCAATAGCATGTCACGAGACTAAGTTCTCACGAAATAGACAATTTTCAATTTATGCACTGGCTAAAATTAGAGAATCTTCTCTAAATTAGTGGCTAAAGGTGATAGATTTAAAGAGGTAACTTAACAGCACAAAATCTTAAATCAATCTTTGCAATGTTTAATGACAGATGTCAAACATAGCATTCACATATCTAGCTCAAGAAACATGTCTTAAACTGCGATTTTAGGCAATACATACATATGGTAATTGATGTAAGACTAGTACACAATAAGGTGGAGGAGATAGTCAAAACTTTTTCCACTGAATTACACTCGCCACAATGTAAGCTACAAGTGGACCTTTTGCCAAATGGAGATTGGACATGATCAAAATAGGATCACCACAACATACATATTCAAACAACACTTTACACGAACCAACACATATTGGGCAAAGGATTCATATCCCCATGGCTGAGATAATCTGCTCAATTAAATACCGTACAAGGCGCTTTAGACCGGAAGTAATTCATTGCAGTTATTTGTCCATATGTTTCACATATATTATATGGGTATTAGTAAACAAAGAAATGGAAAAATGATCTAAGTCCAAAGATTTTACCTCAATAAGAAACACCATAAAAAGCAGATGGAAATCTAGCAGTATAAATTAAAATGTTGCTTCTCAAATGCACCTATGAACAAACATTTAATTTAAATCCAGTTACCAAGAAATTCCTGTTGTTTGGTGTTCTGATTCCAAGTCATTTTATTGTTGAATACTGTGAATTTCTTGGATTTAAATCCGCATTTATTAGCTTGTACTGATCATATTAGTATTCCTTTCAAAAGATCTCTATCTCTTCTTCAATTACAGCAATGGTCTTTCCTTAAGCCTTTTTCTTCAGAAATTAAATGGCATTCATCATTAGACTCAAGCGTCAAGCAGGAAACGTCTACCATACAAGACAACCTCTTAGAAAAACTCCAAGCTCTATGCTAACGAAAACAAGATTGCTAAGTCGACTTATTAGCTATGTCATAGCTTGAAAGCAGACAAATAAACTGGATAAGCATTCTGCAATAAAATGCATTACGTATCTCATATTTGTTCACTATTTATGGCATAAACTTCACTCATGCAGGAAGAGAGCATAAAAGTAAAACTGTTCCTTTATGTGGGAGAAGCATCCAAACAAGCATTGGGTGCAAAGGCAAACTATCCATCATCTGTTTGATCCATCAGTGACAACAAAAGGCGAATGAGCTCTGAATTGGCTCTCTCTCTTTATCTACTAATAATTACTAAACTCCAAGCTCCAAACAGCATTGGTACAAATTACTGCTAATCTAGAGGACCAAAAGTGGCCTGTTACTTCTTTATTTTCTACAAATAAAGCAACCTAGTAGTGAATCAGTTTGGAAGGAGTTTTGGGAAACCTATAGCCATAAATGTTGTGCCCCTTATAATACCAATGCTGCAATCAGTTGTACAAAGGATCAATATTACATTCTCAGATGGACAATCACCAAGCTTTTGCTTCACATGATCCACCAGACTCCTGTGATTTTTTTTTAAATAAAAATTGTGTTTTAACTGTAGAGACTTCTTACTCCACTGAAAGACTTGAGTAATTCTGGTATTGCTTTTTTGAGACAGCATGGCCATTCATATTTTGAGCAGTTTTTGCCACTACAACACCCCAAATCATATATGTACTAATTTGGGTCACATATGAGCGAAAGGACCCTTGTAACAAACAAATATTATCAAGCAGAGATAACATTAACAGAAAATCAATAAGGCACCAGAGAGAAAGAGGCAACATGTTGGACAAAAATCAAACTAAATCAAACATACCCACTATAACCACCTCCATGCAAACAAAAGATAACTGGTCCTTCTGTTCCTGCCCAGTAGACATGAAAGACCTGAAAAAACATGAGACGCGCACAATGATCTCACAAAATTAAAAAAGAGAACGAACAGCTAAAGAACAGTTGAGCAAAACCACTAACATCATTGGAACCAGGAATGGAAACATCATCCTCACGGTCAAAATAGTCAGACCAATCTAAAGGTGCATATTTTTGAGAAGATGTCCTGCAGCAAAAGATCAAAAAATTTAGAATTCAGAATTTGATGTTCAAATGCTACGCAGGAAAGAGACAAACATTATGCAAATCTACTCAACATTCTTGCCATCCCAAACTCATTAACAAACTTAACAGCTACCACTCATTTGTTTCCTAAGTTCTGGGACTCATCAATGGATTTTAAAGGTTCTCTCATGCATATATTTCATTTGTACACCTCTGTGGCAATAGTCACTACTCAACTTTAGGTCATCCAAACCCAAGAAACCATTACCCGTTGAAGTAGGCGCCATCATCTCTGATAACCTACCTTCTAAAAGAAATTAAAAAATAAAATCAAATGATTTACTTTTAACAAAGCCCATGAAATGTCATTTTTTTCTTCAGGAAAAGAAATTCGTTCTTCTTCTCATAGACAATCCACTTAGACTGTTCCCTCTTTGCCTTTGTTCCCTTCAAACTTCTTAATATCTTGGACAACTGCAGATTTGAAGATCACAAGACATTCCGCCTTGAAAGAGAGAGAGACAGAGAGAGAGCTTCTGTGCAATATAACCATAAGTAGAACTTCATGGCGTAATAAGCACAGAATAGTGTATCTCACATGGAGGTATTCAGATTGTTAATGCTTCAACATTGCAAAGTTGACTAAGTATATTGGCATTTTAGAAAACGAACAAACTCCCAGATATCCCAGAAATCAAACCATCAAACTAAAAATTTGATAAGAGGAATAGATTTTAATACATAGGCAGCTAAATACTGTCAGTCCAATCTTCTTAGGCACATAACTAGAATATTTTAAAATAGTAAATAAGAAATTTTTGGTGGTTTTCCCCAAATGTCACCTTAAATCCTATCTTCATCATCTCCCTTAACATAAACTTCTCTTCTTTTTCTTCAATTTACACTTGATCATCTGTGGTTATTAACTCATTACTACCACATAAGTGTTAAAAATGAGACACTAATTGAGTCTAACTCAAGATTTTAAGGCTTTTCAAGCCAATCCTTACTTAATTAACAAGTTACTATGTCTAATTTTGTCACAAAATCAAGTCTTTACAGCAGCAGATATTATTCAATCAAAAATATGTTTTATATTGTCTCCCTTTCCTAAAAACTAGGTTGAACTACCGCTGAAAGAAACCTCAAAACAGTGAAAACGATTTTGAAGTCTCTGTAGCTAAAAATATATAAAACTTTCTTCAGGACTACCATAAAAATAGATATCTAAACTATACTGATCACGCCGCAGAAACCTAACAATTCAATAGAAAAATAAAAATCTTCAAAATGAAAAAACAAACCTCAATTTTAGAATCATGATCAAGCATCTAAATCAAACTAACAAAATCCTCAATTAAAATCATAATCAGGCCTGAACGAATTTAGAAAAGCATGTAAGACAGCAAATTTGTATGCGTAAGACTAGACTATACTGAAATGAAAATAGAGAGAGAGAACTGACTGAATTGGAGGACGAGCAGGAACGGAAGAGAATGCGGAAGGAACTTTATCGTTGCCATTGTTATGGTCAGGAGGATTATCCCTGCAATCTCCTGCAGGAGGTTCTGCCGGCGACTCCTCCTCCGACAACGGAGCTAAGCTGGACGACGCCGATGAGTCCATCATCAAAATCCCAAGACCGATCACTTTTTTCTTTGTCAGTTACTAATGCTAAGAACTATTTGGTAGAAAAGAAAGAGAAACGCCACAGGAAATCACCTGAGTCTTGAGCCGGGTGGGTTCATTTTTATGGATTTGTCGTTGAGTTCAGGCCCAATACAGTTCCAGATTTTTCGAGAGGGTCTCAGCCCACAGATTCTTCGAGACGGTCTCAGCCCAGAATGGGATTAATTAAGAAACAGAGGCATGGATTTCAGTGGGCTAACCTGCTTAAAGTAGCAGTGGTTTGTTTGGGTGGGAATTATTTTAAGAAAGCTATTAATGATTTTCTAAATACATTTTTCACCATATTTTTATCATGTCAAGAAACTTTTTATTTCAGATACCTATTAGAACATCAAAAAAATCAGTAAATGAATCTTTCTTTTAAATAATCTCCACTCCGGATAAATTCCCTAATATTTTTGTGATTTAGTGAAATACTCTCAAATTTCAAAATGTTAATATGTGGAAATGGTTTGAAAATTATCTTGTGACAACAACCAACCTAGAAATTAAAGTCCAGCTCCTTTTGACAATAGATTCACAGTCTATCAATATGTCTCATCATTTGGTATTGTAAATGGTTGGATGTGAAAATCTTGTCATAGTAGCACAAAACAGCAATGAAGTAATATATATAACACTTGTGTCTTTCTTTTTCCACTTTTAGTTTCAATAGCTAACATTTTTTCATCTTTTTTAAAAGGTTGGACTAATGCATGGTCATCGAATAATAAATTCGGAATATGTGCGATTCTTTAGGATTTCAATATCTATAAAATATGTATACATGTAAGCATAATCATTGAAATAGTTTTTTTAACTTTTTTAAAATTTTTTCCATTAGTGGAGGGATCAGAATTAAGAAATAGGGAGAGAGTAGGAAATTCGAACCTACAACCTCTAATTTATAGAGCTTCAATCTTAATTATTAGACGGAAATCTCCTCTACTAGTGAATAATATTAAATTGGAAGAACTCCATTACATCAATTGTAGATTACAATAAGCCGCAGAAAAATGCTAGATTACAATGAGTCAACGACAGCTGAAGAAGCCTTCTAGAAGTTGTTGGAATACACATGTAGTTTGTCTAATCTATTGAGAAGACATGATACGCGAGGGCGGAAAATTTTAAAAAGGCCAACAATAACGTTCCAAAAAGCTCACTTTCACTTGGTTTAATTCATGGATTTAGAACATGTGGGTAATTGAACATGGTCAAAGATCAACCATGCAAAAAGGGATGGTAATTAACAAGCAAAAGAAACTGAAAACCCCATCTGCAAATACCAAGAATATCAGTTGATGAGCAAAATGGTCTTCGTCTATAGGCAGAAAGCATAGTGAAAAAAAAATGAGGGCAATTTGAATGTGTCAAGCTACTAGAAAATTAAAAGTGGATATATTCTTCACAAGTCGCCTTGTTTAGATTCACGAGTGCAATTGGAATATGCCAAGTTGAAGATGCTCTATAATGTCCTTGACTGTTAAGGAGAATGCACAGTCCATCTGCAAAAATGAAATTGAAGATGATTCATGAGGTTATTGCATATTATTGCTGAAAGTAGGAATTTTATTTGGTAGGTTAACATCTGCAAGTACTGAAGCGAAAATAAAATTCTTGAAAAGCTTATACCAACAAAGACTCATCTACGAAAGAAATTTTGAATAATACATATTATAACTTTCTAGCTTTGACAGTTTTGGAGGACCAATTGGCTACATCCAAAAAATATTTCACTTGAAAACCAAGGATGTTCAGAGCTAAAGAAGAAAGAACACTAGTATCCAGACCATGTATAGTTTAGAACTCCTCAAAGGATGACATCCATAAAAGAATTCAAGTAAGGATGTAGAGAGTACCTGAGCCTTAAGTGTGATGTCAAGTGTACAAGAACCAAATCTTAAGATTCTGGAATCCAGGATGATAAGATGTAGTTTCTGGAGTTCCCTTGACATACTTGATATGGATCCATAGTATTTTCCCTCACATAGGATTTTTATAAGCACGTTTTGGCCTTGGATCTTGACCTTGATCTCGGAGATTTGTTCAGGTGTGGTGCTTTTGAAGGAAGAAGTATTATCACTGCATGTAGGGATGATACATCTTTCTACGATGGTATTAAGTTCTGTGGAGTTGTTCTTTTCCTCTTCCTCTAGAGTCTTCAAACGTTCTTGAAGCTCTTCAATGTGCTTAGATGCAGCCTCAAGGACGGAAGCCTTGTCCAGCTGAATTGAAACAGAATAATTGATGCATAAAACGATGTTATTTCACCCAATAAACTAACACTAGATATGCCATTGCTAATAAACTTCTCATTTGATATTGTCAAAATGTATGCTGAAGTTTTGATAACAAATAGTAAACGAGGAATCCACATAGTTATCAGCAGCTCATGCCACAATTGGATTACTTTGTAGATCAACTTTTCAACAATCAAATTAAGTCATATATGCTTGTTTTCACATGATTGAGATGTGACTTTGGCTTCTTGAAGCACGGGAAAACAATCCACAAAACTTCACAAAAAGGTTAATACAAGATGCATGTGCTAATGGTGTTCCCCACGGCCTGTTGAGCTAAGGTTGGTGCCTGGAAATATTATAAGATAAAACATGATGAGTAGGGCTTACAGCTTCAGGCCTGTTGACAACATAATACCACTTTCATGGGGTTCTGAATTTTTACTATTTCATGAGGGCAGTTAAAAATTGCTGGTTTGATCATCTATCAAGCCATGCTTGAGTATAACACTGAAAAATAAAAGATGTAATCAAACTTTATGCGCCAAATTTAAATACCTTTTTGAGGCCTGGAACAAGTTTTGAAAGAGCTATGAATAGGTCATTCAACTTTTCTCTTCGCTTTCTTTCTGCTTCGACATGGCATTTAGCTTGAATTGGCGTTCTCTTTATGGGGCTTCTGCTATTGTAAACAATATCGTCTTCTGAGACATGAAAAATGGTTCTCATCAGAAGAGTTATTCATTAAAGTCGAGAGATTCACAATTTCATGAAATAGTACTCAATCATGCATTCGTAAGTGATACATGGATAATTACCATAGACTTTCTCACTATCTGATGAGTATGGACTTGATTTTCCGAAAGATATAAATTGAGGAGTATAAAAGGGAGATGAGCCATTTTGACTTAATTCTACTCCAGGGTATGAAGGGCTGAAATTAGCATCATTGAGCTGCTTGGCTTGCAGGTTCATGCAAGCCTGAGGCATCTGAATCGGAATGCTGTCTGAATTACAGTCGGATAATGCAGGCAAAACCTCGCAAAGAAAAGGTTTAATGTCAAAAAATCCATCATCGACTTGGTCATCTGGCATTGAGTTGATTATGCATTCATTTTTGAAGCTGGCCCTGTCCATGCTCTATGAATTATCAAATTACAGACGAAAAAAGATGATTAAGAAACAGAAAGTTAATATAAGAATGTAGTAAAACACCAAAAAAAAAAAAGCACTCATAGAATTTTTTCGTTATTATGACTGAGATTTTCAAGAAGCAAATGGCACAGGAAACAATTTTTACAGCCATAGGGAATTGATGATAAGCAAACAAGATGAGCTATGAAACCATCAAGAAAGCTTAGGTAAGGGAAGTGGGAGCTTACCGGTGATGAAGATCAACTAATATTTTCGCTTCTCAATTTAACCAACAAATAGAAAAACAGCCAAGGACTCTCCTTGCTCAACTCCTGAATTAGGCCGAGATTAGTGCAAAAGTATGGATTGTGGATAGATATAAACGCGCAAGAAATCAAGTCTCTTTGGAAAGAAGTGGAAAAGATACTGCTTGGAAACTTTCCTCCATGGAAGAAATATGAACGAGAATTTTTGCCTTTTGTCAACTGGTCTAGAAAGGGGTTCTATATATTTACTTTCTTGCAAATGTGGACGCGCGGACTACAATTGCAGGTCTTCGTTTGCAGGCATTGTGAATCTGGCGGCGCTCCTCATTTTACACCCAAACGTGAGCAAATTGGAATATTTTAACCCATGAAGCTGGAATTGCTCCCATTCACCTGAGGGTTATATCATGTCTTTTCATGAAAGAAAGCTCATTCAGCAGCACAATTAACTCTTTCTTCCATTCTCAGAGACTTCCTCAGTAGATTCTTTATGAATACTTTAGTGTTGCACTTTCAATTTGTTAGTCTACCACCTCTATTTGAACAATTAATATGGAGGCGCTTCTCTTATGAGCCTGTTTGGAGTGCTGTTTTCTAGATTTTTTTTTTGTAGAAAATATATTGTAATGATTTAATATATGTAAAGTAAAAAGATAATTAAAAAATATGTTCACAAACAGCATAAAATCTTTTTAAAGAAAAATACCAATCCAAACAATGGATGATTTTGTACCTTTCAGCAGTTTTGCCTCCCATTTTTTGGTGCTCAAATGGAAATAATCACCTCTACTTGAACAATTAAGTTATCTTGTAGAAAAGTTTTATGTGCCAACGTGTATTTCGTACTTTTGTCTCACCTTTTTTGTTGTTCAAATGGAAATAATGTGGATTCTCTAGATCTTCACCATTCGATGGGCACCCTTTATAAAATTTGTACCAACTATGAATTCGAGAAGAAAAAAAGAGCACTTGTAAGATCACCCACTCGTACGAATTTAGTTGCACTGATTCACATTATTTTTACTGGAGGAATTTTTGTAACTAGATTTCATTATAATCATCGCCAGTTGCGGTTAATGGAATGTGTAGGCAAGAAATGTAGAATCACGAGGAGAAAAGGTTGTGTGGTAGCGTCGTGGACATGACCAGGTTCCAAATTGGAGTTCATATTTGATATAAAATGAAACAAAAAAAATTGTATAAGCCCATTACTCCAACAGTTGGTACTGCTTTCTCAACATACATTCAACTAGATCCGAATAAGGTATGTCCTCATGCTGCTTTTTCTATTTTTTATTTTTCTTGTGTCTATTGGTTTTTTAGAGCATAAAGTAAGAAACAATACCTTAGTATTGTAAACAAAAAATGGCTTTCAAAAGACTTATTAGTCTTATTTGATAACCCAATTCAGCACTTAAACTTAATAGATTCAAATTTTAACACATTCAGATACGTTTCATAACCAAAAGTCGAACATCTGAATTAATTAATTAACATTAAATTCTCTAGACAAAACATGCTCACAAAAATAAGTGATAAGCTATTCACTTATAACTTAATGTAAGATACATTCAAATGTATTAGATTGAATACTTAACAATTCGATCACTTAATTGATTCAAATTTCAGATTTCAGAATTTATTGTTCAATTTTCAATTTTCAGTTTTATCAAACGCGCCCTTAGTATTGAAACTGAAAATAAGCTTAATTTATTTATTCATTAACTTACTATTTATAATGATTACATGAAACAAATTAAAACTTCTTCAACTAACTAGGAATGGCCCGACCCTGCATTTTAGCCAAATTTCAAGTATTTAAAATAGCAACACATCACCAAGTCATTATCCACTATAATTTCACAATTAAAATGGTAAGTGTAAAAGAATTAAGTGTAATTAGGATTTTAATATAAATGTATTAGTAAATTTAGCATAACTAATCAATAATTTCTATTAGTATGTAGGTAAAATTTTTAATATAACTAATAATATTAATTATATTTTATATACTAATATATAGTATACAATACTTATAATATCATTATTATAAACCAATGAAGTTAAATATTATATATATAAGTGCATATATTTAATTTTTTTAACAGGTGCTGCGGCAAGGGATGCCCTCATCCCTTGGCCCGTCTTCTAACCCGGGGGATGCGCCCCCACTCCATCCCCGCCCCATTAGCCCTACAGGTACTCGCCCCAATTGCCTTCCTTACAACTAATAATTCTCCAAAAAAAAAATCTCAACAAGCCTATTTGATGACATAATTTTCTACCCAGCAAATTTTAACTAAAATATTTGTTAACAAACCAACATAGTCTTTGGTTAACAAATCCTAACAAGAAGACTTATTTATCTACTAATTAAATTATTCTAATATCAAAAAATAATCTAAACAATCTACAGAAAATGTTGTTATATCTCACTATTCCCCCTTGCCACTTTTGCTATAGATTTTGAATTCTCTGCTCAAATCTTTGGACCTAATTTTGGACAAGGCTTTTGTAAGAAACTCTGCAACTGAAAATTGGCCTTGCAGTGAACTTCTTTCTTTCGCTTTCAAGTTGAAGATCAGTCTTGCAACAATCCACTACTTTTGGTTTCTTGTGCCAAACTCCAAATAAAAGATGGTTTATTTGATGTATCCCAATAACCTTCTTATGGGCTCAAAGGGCAACACGCTTCTATGATATTTGAACTTGTATAAAACATATAACCTTCTTTGGCATGTCTAAATATTGTTAGTCATTGACCTCACACTGACAAAATTAAATTAGTTTTCCAACAACAACTGATGGCTTGTTTCTATAACTGTGGGAAAATCCATTTTAACGTTCCATAAAATTTTTCCACTTTCTTTTTTTTTTTTTGTATTAATGTGCATTTTAGTCATCAATTCGTTACCCTGAAAAAAGTCAATTTATTCCAGTTTTTGAGTTGTTTCTTCAAATTTGCATTGTAATGGGATGCGGTACTTTTACTAGTTGTAGTAAGTTAACTAATTGCTGCAGAGCTATATAATTTCCTGGCATGCACATCTGTATGATTTTTGGTATGCTTTCCTTGTAGCTCAATGATGATGATGTAGCTGTACAAATTGGCTGGATATTCAAGAATGCTGGATTTCATGTAGATGATGCATATATACGTAGCTTTTGGAGGTGCTGGACCTGTGGTAACTTCTATCTTCTTACTTGCTTGGTTGCATAGTCTCCAAAGTATCTTCATGGTACTTATTTTTGGGTTTTATTCTCTCTCTTTTTTTTTTCTTTTTTTGGGAATTCACTGTTAATATACTTCTTGGCCCATCATTGCAAAGTATCAAAGGAGTCCCTCATGGTCTGCATTTTTTAGCCTACCAAGAATTTCAAAATTCAAAGGTGACTTCTATTATTTTGGTTCATCCAGATTCAAAGTTAGAATAAAGGAGGAATTACTCTTGCAGTATCAGGATTTGTATTTCATTTCAAGCTTAATCTGGCTGTGGGGCTTGAACTACATGTACAATTGACAAGCCCCTTGCATAGTTTGTATTGAGCAACCCGGCCTACACTGTTTGTTTATTACTTTTCAATCGTCAAGCCAATGTAGGAGAAGTTGCAATTATGTTACCATGCACTTTATCTGTTTCAAATTTTATGGTCGGTAATTTTCAGAATGTTCTTACGTGGCCTTCTGCTAATTTTACGGTGCTTGATAATTTGGAATACAAAAGAAAAGGGCTTCCTAGTGGTTTCTTTGTGATGCTCTTGATTTTTCGGTGCTTTGTCTTGCTTTAAGCCTTAATTTTTTACTAAGGGGCTTTGAGTTTATTGCCTTTCTGGTTTTAACATGTTTATTTGATTACGTAGATATGGTCGTTACCATCCAACACTCATTTCGGGGCGTCAAGGTGAATTTTGCCTTCTCTTTTTTCTTTTGACAAAGTTACACGTTTATGGAATCGATTTTTATAGTTGACGTATTTCATTTAGGTGAATGTGTCGCCCCAAGTAAAAGAGATGTAGAATGCAGGTTTCTCTCTCGTATGCAGAGAAAGATGGAGAGTTTCAATGAGGCGATTGCCAACTTTTGGGTAATACATCTATAAGGTCTATTTCTTTCCTGGTGGCAGGATTGTCCTTGACAGACTTGCCTTTCAGCAATTTAGCTTGTTTGGTGATAGTGTAGTAGGATTTGGACTTCATTATATCACCTAATAATCCATAGGTACATATTATTCTGCATGAGTTTTGACAGGAAAGGTTTTGAAAGGTGTAGAGTCGAGCCCTTTTTCTTTAACCAAGGTGGTGATGGTGAGAGTAATTAGGTAGCCTGAATTATGGAGGAAACTTTAGCATAAGGTCCCTCAAAATAATGCCGCCTTCTGTCAAACTTGACCTTATTTTTTGTGCTAAAACGAGGGCCTGGGAGAGAGGGTAAAACCTCTTATCATTTCTTCATGCCATGCTAACAACTGCCTATATATTTCTTGCCCTCCTTCCAGTTTGCATAGTCTTTCCTTTTCTTTGTTTGATCAAAATTTTGACGGAGTCTGATTTTAATAATAGATGTAAAACAGAAAGCTGCTGGCACTAGCGGGATCACCGGCCGAATTTGTTTCTTTTTATCGGTTTTTGTTTTCTGTTGGTTAGACCAACATTGGCTATTGCAGAAACTGTATTGATTTGGTCATCTAGGGATGAAGCATGAGTAGGGAGAATAGTTTCAGCTGCCTGACTGATGAATTAATTTTATATCATCTAATCGTAGGGCAGAAATGAAATGTATCCTTTCGGAATGGCAGCGGGCCTGGGCCCGTGCTTGGTCGCCTACAAGTGGCCCCCGCGCCACTTCTCACGTGGGGGTTAATAAATGTTGGTCCTATAAATGTATTTTAGCCCAATTTTAGCCAAGAGTCAAGTAATTAAAATATGGGTTAAATACCTAAAAACTCCCTGTGGTTTGCGTAATGTTTAACTTAACTCCCTGACATTTGGAAACCTACAATTTAACTCCTTGTGTTTCTAACCAAAATGAAATTTTGACGGAAACTGTCTAAACTGACAGTAGGACGTAAAATGTCAAAATTGCCCTTATGGTAAAATACTGAGAAACTCCTTGTGGTTTAGTTAATGTTCAAGTTAACTCCCTAAGATTTAAAAACCAACATTATGACTCCCTGAAATTTTAACTAAATTGAAAAATTGACAGAAAACATCTAAATTAATAGTTATATGTAAAATACCATAATTGTTCCATTCTTCTTCTCCGTAGCGCCCCACCCTCAAAATCTATTATTCCGTTCTGGCAGTCTTTATACTCCAATCAAATTACCACAACTACAAACAACACCATCCCCTTCTTCTTCTTTTTAAAAATAAAAAATAAAAATAATGAATCATAAAGATAGAACTAAAGATGCGAATCATTACATGATTTTTCCAAATATGAATAACCACCTTTTTGGTAACATCTCCAGTTCAGAAAAGAAGGAAAAAGACATTCAAATGTCCTTTCAAACCTTGACTTTTTTTTGTCCTTAATTTTACCTCGATTTCTTATGTAATTTAGAAGTACAATTGGGTTTGTATAATTTCTGTAACTTCACTAAAATCCAAACCTAGGGACCTAAAGGACACTTGGGAGAATGCAATGATTTAAAGAATGTATCCATCGTTTTGCTACTATAGAAGAGCCAAAGAATGGAGTTTTGAAATCCTAAAAGTGAGTCTTCATTCATCCATTGGGGTAAAATTGTCAACTAATTTGAACAATTTCTGTCAAATTACATTTTAGTTAGAACCATAGGGAGCTAAATTGTAAATTTTCAAACCACAAGGAGTTAACTGAACATCAAAGAAACGCGTGTCTCTCAAACTCAGTTAGTTTGAACGGTTTCTGTTAACTTTTCACTTTAGTTAAAACTTCAAGGAGTCATAATGTAGGTTTCCAAACGTCAGGGAGTTAAGTTGAACATTAGGCAAACCACAGGGAGTTTTTAGATATTTAACCCTTAAAATATCGACACATCATCCAATCATTATCCATTGTAATTTCATAATTAAAATGGTAAGTGTAAAAGAATGTAATTAGGAATTTAATATAAATGTATTAGTAAATTTAGTATAACTAGTCAATAATTTTTATTAGTATACATGTATATTTATTAGTACAGTTGATAATATTAATTATATTATATATAATAATATACATTATATAATATTTATAACTAATAATATCATTATTATAACTATATAAATTAAATATTATATATATATAAATTTTTTTAACGATTCCCTGTTTCTAACAGGGAAAAGATGCCCTCCTGGTAGAGTAGTTATACGAATCGGGTAGCTCGCAAGCTGGGCTCAACCCGACTCGTTAAGACTCAAATTTGGCTAGTTTATTTCAGTAAACGAATCGAGTTCGAGTCTGGAGGAGGGCCATTTAATAAACGGGTCGAGATTGAGGGGTAATATTGTCATTTCATTATTTATGATAATAAGATCTGTCCAAAAATCGTTTCTTTCTTCTTCTGTTTTTCATTTCAGTTGCCCTAAATCCCTAATTCAACTTTTCACTTCTCTCTCGCAGCCTATACAATCTTACCGCCCCAGTTCCTAATTCCTAAACCATCTCACCGCCAGTCTGCCGCACAGTCATTCCACGAGCACATAGTTACAGACCTTCTAGAAGACCCTAAGGTGGTTTAGTGATCCTCTCCGCCAGGCTCGGCCTCCACAAGCTAATCGCCACCCTCCTCCACCTCTACCACCCATCTCAAGGCTCGTTCTTAATCCTCTCCGTCTCCCCTTCCCAGAAAACCTTCATCATTCAAAATTACGAGAGTAC
Organism: Gardenia jasminoides; assembly: GCA_013103745.1. Taxonomy (NCBI): domain Eukaryota; kingdom Viridiplantae; phylum Streptophyta; class Magnoliopsida; order Gentianales; family Rubiaceae; genus Gardenia; species Gardenia jasminoides. Next base: position 35,759,204 of record CM023102.1, read on the forward strand.
TATTTTCTCTTCACAAACCCCGTCCGAAATCACCTCCAACCTCCCTACCCACCAGCGCCTCTCCCTCTACCTTATTGCAGCTTGCCATTGCAGTGAAAGCTCTTGACTCTGCACTCTCAGTAGCAATTTTGGGCAAAGCAATTGTTACTCTAAGGAAGCCACAGTGAAGCGGAGAAAAGGTATAGAGACGAGATTAATGCGCAGCTTGCTACTCTAAGGAAACTGATTCCCAAGTCTGAAAAGGTAATTACTGGCCCTTCCTCCTCCCCCCCCTCCCCCAAAAATCTTTTATGCAAACATTTCATCTTTTGTACCAGAAAACAGAGAGCCTTAGGGTGTCTGTCGTAGGAAGATGAAAAGAACTATTGTTGGTTTCTAGTTTTAGTTATGAGACTACTGTTTAATTTTACCAATAACTTGGCAAATGTTGCATGCAAAATATTGAATCACCCTAGAGAATTAATCGCCAGATCAATGGATTGCTCAATTGAACCAACATAATTAGCATAGACGTTTTCAACATTACATCTAGAGAAGTCTTTCCTGGCCATCGTGGATGATGTTCAAAGACCTTTTTAACACCAGTAGAAACACATGAATAAGACATTCAGTGCCAAGAAAAGGAATGTATTTTCCACAATTCTATAAACACTGCGGACGTAGTACTTGGTTACCTAGTTAATGCCTCGGATCCAATACTTGCATAAGCATCAACTGTAGCAAAACATTGAATCTTGGCTAACTTGTGCAAACATTTTTGTTGCAATTGGGAAGAGTTAGTGTTATTTGGAGTACATGGAGTATACTGCAGTCAGGACCTCTTAATGTTGGTCGTGTCCCTGACTTGTGCTTCTTTGCATTTCAATGCCAAATTTTTGGAAATCAAATTAAGGCTTCAGTTTTTGTGATTAAAGATTGGGCAGATTGGCCATTACAATTTGTGTAATTCATTTTTTATCAGTATGTTATTAGACACAAAACAACAGGGAGCAATGAATGGTATTAGTTGTTCTATACAGGGTCCGATGTCCTAATCTGAGTCCTTCAAAGTCCTTCGACTTTTCTTGACAATCTTTGGTGTTTGCAATAATGCATAGCTTTATGCATACAGTATTTCATGTTGAAAGCATCAAGTGTAATTTTTTTCCGGTCCATAATCCCCCCTTCCTGTCATATACAGAAGGTTGAGGTAACTGGAAAACCAAGGCAGCCAAAACACTGGACAATATTTCAAAACTCAGTAGCAAAGCAGCATTCAGCGGTGAAAATTCTTTAGTAGTCTTCCGAGCCACCGCCACAAGCACTCAAGGCATCAGCCTGCACATCCACTACACTACAAGAAAAACCAGGCTTTTGTGACTTGTAATTTTTTATGGGTCACAAATATAAATATTTTATGACTAGCACTGGCATGTCATATAAAAGCAATAAACGAATGTAGTTTTGCTTTACTTTTGTGATTTGTAAATTTTGAGAGTCACAAATATGAGTTCTTTTATGACTAAAAGATGCATGTCATATAAAACTAATAAAACTACGTCGTTTTGCAACCTATTTTTACAAGTCATGAGAAATCAAGAAAACTACGTCGTTTGTATTGGTTAGCATATTTCATTCCCGTTGCTAAAATATCAATCGATTCTTCTTTGTTTCTATCCGTTCTCTCTCTATAGTCAGAGTCTCTCTTTCTCTCTCCCAATCTTTCTCTCTATCTCCATCTTCTTCTCGCTTTTAGGATTCAGAATTTCACCACATCCGTCAAATTGGCATGTTCCTATTACTCTGAAGATTCTGTTTCTCTCTCCCAATCTTTCCTTTCGTCTACCTTTTTCTTGCTCTTAGGGTTCAGAACGATTTCAAAGAATCAAGCTTCCTAAGGTATTTCAGCTTATGTTTTGATAATTATTTATGTCGCTCTTCTTCTTTATTTTTTTAATTTTTTCTCCCGTTATAGCTCTCTATTAGATTTTGTATCCTTTTGTAGTTTGCAAAGCAGTGGCGATTTTAGTAGTTTTTGCCTCCCAATTTGTTTTCTATTTGGGGAAATTCATTTTGTTTGATTGTGTGTTTAGTCTCTCTTCGTAAATTTATTGGTACTAATTTAATTACTATCTGTTGTTCAAATTCAGCTGTAATGCTCACTGACTAAGGACCTGCGTGCAAGCTGTATGTAATCTGCTGATGTAATCTGTATGTTATTGATTGCTTAGGTCATTGTCAATTCGTGAGTTTGATTATAGACTTTACTTCAAACTTAAGATGGAACTTGCATGCCATTGTCAATCTTTTGAGGAAAAAATATCAATATCTGGTTTGTGCAGTTGAAATGCGTAGGATTCTTTTTCATCTCAACATTTTCATGAGATTTAAGATGGCAGTTTTATTCACCTTTATCTATACTGAGACATGATTACCTCTGCTTCACAATAGTCTTAAGTAGTGAAGTTTCATTTCCGATCTAATCGTTTGCTTTGTTTAATTTTGTTTGCCTAGTAACCATTCATTGACTTCTAGCGCACTCTGCTTCCCCTTGTTGGTCCCTTCCATTATTATCGCATTTATTTAACCATTTTGGTTTGGCTGCATCTCTATTGTGTTTGTCTTAAGTGTTAAATTGTGCTGGTTATATTGGTTCATGGGAGATATATCGATAACTTTGTTCTTCTAAAGCAAAAAGAACATTATGTATTTGGTTAAGACATGTCAAAACATTAGAAGAGTGCGTAAAGATTCATTAGATTAAGAGAATGGATGTTAGATTGTCAGCACATGAGGAATGGAAAAGGAATCCATGACTTGAGAGAAACAAGGGAACTCTTAAATCAGGAAGATGGAGGGATTGCGATTATTGATAGACCATGAACATATTTCTTGTTCCCGCAATTAGTCTTATTGGTGTTTACTCTTTCTTTTTGGCCAATAGAAAAATAAATTTTATGCCTCATTTTGATCTTTACCTTGGCCATGTACTTCCTAAAGTGTCCCCTGTTCACTTTTCAGCTTGTCAAGAGGCATGCAGCTGAGATTTTCACCTCAGTCATTATCTCAACTTTGTTTTCTTTGTACTCAACGGCTCTGATTGGACGGCTTCTTGCATTGGAGCCAAGTTTAACTATATCAATACTTCCCATGCATTCTCAGAGAATCGGCTCTCGATTGTGTCTTTCTTTAAAGGTCAATTACTTTTGACTATAGCCTTGCACTGGCCTTGAGAGTGCAAAAGCTCATGGAGTCCAAATGCTGAAATGTGAGAATTATCTTCTTGGGTGGTTACAGGTGCCAATTCATCTCTCACTGCTGCAGTTGTTGTAGTTACTGGGCTCATTGGAGTGAATTTTGTTCAGGCCGTGCTTGATAACCTTGGCTTCCGTGATCCTATTGCTCGAGGAATTGCAACTGCATCCAGGTATGAACATTTCACTACTGCTAGGAATATCAAAGCAAGGTCTATGACATATGAAGTGTCAATCCTTTCAGCTACTGCTAGGAATATCATCATGCATGTATGCTCAACAAAAAGTAGATTTAAGCCTTTGTCACAATTTAGGTGTTTTGATATACTTTCTGAACAGTTGTGTGATTTTTTTTTTTTTGGGTTGTTAACTCAAGGCAAAGGTGGAAATTAGTGATGTAAATTGTGGATGTTATCATGTTTAACTCTTTTTAAGTTTGAGAGATAAAATAGGCTGAAGTTTTGACACTTTCCATGACAATGCGTAGAAAAAGGTACCTGTTAAATGCTAATCTTAATTTATCCCTATGGATGCCTACGTAGTTCATTCAACAAAGTTAAGAATATGATATTTGCTTCTTTTTCTTTATTGACCCATTTCTCCCGAGGAAAGAGCTTTACGTTTGCTCCTGCCCTTTCTTTATGGTTCTTTAGTTTGGGATCTATTGGAATCTACAACCTGATTACATATGACATTACTGTTGTAAGGGCATTTAATCTAGCTTACATCTATCTTTTCTTCAGAAAGAATTCAAGTAAGGCCTGGTCTGCCCTTGGTGGTTGTGTTTTATGCATAACAGGTAAATCAAGTCTGAATGCTGTTTGGCAATTTGTTTTTAAGTGACCCATGAGTTTGCTTGGTTTGTAATGTAAGAAAAACTTCCTTCCATGGTCATGGCATCGTCAAAGAAGACTCTGGAAGTAGATGCACCATTGTTAATGAGCATAAGGTTTTAAGATTAATCATATGGCCAAAGGAAGAATAAGAGTAAAGTACTACAGTTAGTAATTTAAAAGTTCATGTTATTATGTGAGTTTGGGGAGAGCATCACTGAATAGTGCGGCCTATTCCTTAGGATTACACTATCCCATTTCCTGATTCTTGTTGACACTTTTGCTTAATTGAGCTTTGGCCACAAGGATCATTTATTTCTTCCATCTTTATCATATAATCACTTTTACTCTTTTAAATGTCACGTCCCTTTTTCTCTTTGCATGGACAGAGATGTCTGTATCCACCCACCTACCACGGATGGTACCCCCTACCAACATAAACATAATAGATTTTCAGATGAGAAAATTTTCCATTAGTATCCACCACATCTGAGAAAGTAGCATATTAGTGTATTAACTAATTTTCCTAACTAGCCCAGACAGCCCACTTCAAACTAAAGAGATTGCATACATTTGTTTCAATGATTAAGTAGATAAATTCGGCTGTGTTAACCCCGGAAATGTGTAAAAGTGGAGAGTTAGTCCGCAAAACAGTTCAATGTCATGTTATGTTGCTTAAAAGGTCATAATTGTATTTATAATTGAAAATTGACCAAACCTTTTCATCCAAGGGCTTCTTAATGTAATCAAATATTATTGATAGATTGCTTACGACATGCTAAGGCCGTGGCATTGTCAGATCAAGAAATGAGAGACCAAAAAAATAAGAGAGTAAGGGGTTGGCATCAATTTTTTATCTTATCCAAGATACACTTGTCTAGTAAATCTTTTTGTTTTTTTAGTGTAATATGAAAATTATTTTTTTAGTGTCACTTTTTGCGCTTTCCTTTTGGCAGGAAACTTCACCTCCTTGTGTTTGTTGAACCTACATTGTGTTCCTTACTTAAGGCATCTCCTCGCTGAAGCTAGCCTCTAAAAGAGCTTTTTTGCATTCCTGTCAAGGTTTTAGATTGGTAATCCTGACTTCTTTTTTTTTTTTTTTAAATGTTTGCATTCCTGCTGCATATTCCTGTATTGAATAAATACACGGGGGATGTAGCTCAGATGGTAGAGCGCTCGCTTAGCATGCGAGAGGTACAGGGATCGATACCCTGCATCTCCTTTGTTTACAAAATTCATCTAGTCTTCATTGATGTCCTGAGTCCTGAATTCTTTATGTCAATTAACCAGATTTTAGGATAGTAAATTCCCAAGGCTAGTTGCATTTTAAGTCTATGATGCTTTCTGTTATCACTAATCTATTTTACTTATTTTGCAAAGTATTTAGTTGCCTAATTGTGTAATTGGCTGATTGCATTTTTGTCTTCTATGTGCTTAAATTTTTTTGGGTAAATGTCTATGATGATTTTCTAGATTTTGGATGCTACATTCTTAAGCAAGTGTCTATATACATGTCCTTTAGCAAGTACATCTATATACATGTCCTTTAGCAAGTGTCTTTCAATTGATTTATTTAAAATAATTTTTGCAGTCTCTATGGATAAAAGTTGGATCGACATAAGTGATATTCGCTCAAAAGAGTACATTGATGGATTTGAGAATTTTTTGGAATTCGCTAAGAAAAACTTGACAGATTATAACTCAACTATATGTTGTCCATGCATTAAGTGTAAAAATAAATACTTCAAAAGTATAAATGATGTGAAGTTCCATTGCCGTCTTTGGGGATTTCATAAGGCTTATAAGATTTGGGTATATCATGGGGAAACGTATGAATCTGTACATGAAACTCAAGACCATGAACCTACGATTCATTCTGACTCGGAAGACGATATGGTTGGGATGCTTGAGGAGGGAATGGGCATGCACATTGATAGAGAATCTGATAATCAAACCTTAGGAGACTCTACTGGACTTAACGATGATGCAACAAAGTTTTTTGAATTATTAGAAGATGCTGAGAAAGAATTGTATCCAGGCTGCAAAGAATTCACAAAACTCTCTTTCATCACATATTTGATGCAATTGAAGGTTGAATCCAATTGGAGCAACAAGTCATTTACGTCACTTCTTAGGTTGCTCAAGAGAGCTCTTCCAAAACCGTCTAACTTACCAGATTCATATCAGGAGGCTAATAAGATAACTAAAGACTTGGGTTTCACTTGTAAGGCGTATGATGCATGCCCAACAATTGTATGTTGTTCAAGGGAGAAGATGAAATGAAAGATAGATGTGACATATGTGAAACTTCTAGATACAAGGAAGGTAGTAAAGAGATAGCTGCAAAACGACTGAGATACTTTCCATTAAAACCAAGACTACAAAAACTTTTTATGTCTTCAAGGACTGCTTCATTGATGAAATGGCACGTAGAGGGACGTAGGGATGATGGGGTCTTTAGACATCCTGCTGATTCTCAAGCTTGGAAAAAATTTGATGAACAAAATCCATCTTTTGCTACTGATCCTAGGAATGTTAGACTTGGGCTAGCTGCTGATGGCTTCAATCCATATGGTAGAATGAATTTGAGATATAGCACATGGCCCGTGGTGCTCATAGTCTATAATTTGCCCCCTTGGTTGTGCATGAAGCAACAATTTTTTTCTATTATCTGTGCTTATTGAGGGTCCCAAAGGACCTGGAAACAAGATTGATGTTTATTTGCAGCCTTTGATTGAGGAATTAAAAGAATTGTTTGGTGTTGGTGCACGAACCTATGATGCATCTACTGGGAATATATTTTTTTTAAAAGCTGCTCTTTTATGGACAATAAGTGATTTTCCAGCTTATTCATTGTTGTCGGGTTGGAGTACATGGGGTGAGAAGGCATGTCCTCATTGTGCAAAAGACACTAAATCTTGTCGTTTGAAGCATTGGAAAAAATATTGTTTTATTGGCCATCGCCGATTCCTGCATAAGAGTGATAGAATGCGAAAGGATAAAGTGTCTTTTGATGGTAAGATGGAATGGGGAGAAGCTCCAAAATTGTTATCGGAGCAGATGTTTTGCAGCAATTAGATGGCATACTTACTGAGTACAAAAAGGAAGATCTTAAGAGAAGACAAATAGGGAACTTTGATAAAGATAAACACCGCTTCTGGAAGAAGAAAAGTATTTTCTTTGAATTGCCATATTGGACAAGTAATTTGGTACCTCACAACCTTGATGTCATGCACATTGAAGGTAATTTTTGTGATAACTTGATCAACACAATTATGGCTCTTGAGAATACTAAGGATAATTTGAACTCTCGAAAGGATCTTAGAGAACTTGGAATTAGAAAGTGCTGCATCCAATTGAACATGGTTCCATTTCTATGTTGCCACATGCTTCTTTTACATTAAGCAAGGCAGACAAAGACATCTTCTGTAAAGTCTTGAAAGGTATGAAGTTGCCAAGTGGATATGGATCAAATATCTCAAGGCGTGTTCATGACCGAAAAATATCTGGTCTTAAAACACACGATTATCACATGCTGATGCAGCAATTGCTTCCTCTAACAATACGTAGGCTATTGCCGAAGAATGTGGTAAAAGTATTGATTGAGCTTTCAAACTTCTTTAGGCAATTGTGCTCAAAGTTGAACAACAAATATGAGTTGGAAAAAATTCAAGATAGAATTGCAGTTACATTGTGCCATATGGAAAAGATATTTCCTCCATCATTTTTTGATATAATGGAACACTTGCCCATCCATTTAGCTAATGAAGCCTTGTTGGCTGGAGCAATTCAGTTTCGATGGATGTATCCCATTAAAAGGTCAGATTTACATTAAAGATTTTATGGTATTTATGTCATTCAAATTCATTCTTTGAAATTCTTATATTAATTCCTTGCATTAAATGTAGGTATCTTTCAACACTTAAACGATATGTCCGTAATCAAGCTCGGCCGGAGGGGTCAATTGCTAGGGGATACTTAACAGAAGAGTGCCTCAATTTTTGTTCAAGATACTTGAAAAATGTTGAAATTCAAGACAATGGAGTATCCAGAAATGATGATACTAATGCTCACATGGGTCGCTCTCTACCTGGGAAAAAAATCTGTCTTGATCGGGTTACTTGGGTTCAAGCACATCGATACATTCTTGGGAACTTGGATGTTGTCGAACCATACCGAACGTAAGTCATTTAGTTTAGTTTTCTAATTATTCATCAGGTTGTCTCTTGGTATTCTGATTAGCCATTTTTTGTATTACATATTAGTATTCATATGTCAAATCTAGCAAGGAATTGTCCTCATGCCAGGCCAAACCAACTTCAGCGGCTTCATAATGAGACATTTCATGAATGGTTTAAGAAATATGTGAGTTCAGAGTTATGTTTGGCTTTCTTGTTAGTATATACACCTTCTTGCTAGAATATGACATTTTTACGGATTTTTCAGATCGAAAATTTATGTCAAACACCTGCTGAATCTGTACCAGATGAAATCAAAATTTTGGCAGATGGTCCTAATCGAGATCCTACAACACTTGTGTAGTCAATGGTTTTCGATTTAGGACCAAGGCCTATGAATCAAGCAAAGTGACACAAAATAGTGGTGTCATGTGTAAAGCAAGCACTATGAGTTATGCCAGTGTGAAGGACAAGAATCCCCGTTTAGGAGAGGTCATATATTATGGAGTCTTAACAGATATTCTTGGAATTCACTACACAATGAATATGGAGTATTTGTTGTTTAAGTGTGATTGGGTTGACAATGAACGGGGTTGTAAGAAAGACGAATTCAAGTTCACCTTGGTGAATTTCGATTATGTCATGTATCGGAACAACTCCCCAACTGATGAGCCATTTATCTTGTCAACTCAAGCTGAACAAGTTTGGTATGTGGCTGATCCGTTAGAGCCAAGTTGGAAGGTTGTAATGAAAACATCAAGAAGAGACAATTATGATGTTTATTCACGGGATCCTAGTATTGAGCCAATATTTCCTCAAGAATTAGATGATCGTCCTTTGGGTGATAATGGAGGTAGTGCCTGGATAAGGAAAGAAGTAGAAGCGACTGTTGTTATAGATGGAACAACTCCTATGGAGGATGTTGAGATTCAAGACTTTGAAGAAGATCCACGAAATTAATTCAACTTTAGTAATTGCTTAATGTAATAGTTTTTTGTGAGAAGTAGAAGAATATCAATGCTGTGCAGGAGTAGAATTTGCAATCCAAATTCATGAAAAACATTTGTTTTTGCTGGTTTATTAGTTACATCATATTCATAATCTTCTTTTGTACATGCACTGTTCTTTTGTAGAGATTTACTCATATTAGAGAGTTAGAGAGTTATAGTAGCACTATTTTCCTTATCCAGGCAGATATGTTGTATTCTCATTACTGCTCTTTATATATTAGTTTTTGCTGCATGTCCACATCTAGGCATGTTTGTTAGTATGTTATACCATGTAAATTAGAATAGAGTCGGATGCCAGAAACTTTTAACTTTGCAACCCACGGGTGTATTATTTTATATATTCTGGATATGTGATTCTTATTAATCAAGCTATTCTGCCGGGAAGAATGGAATGATCTGCATTCATAGTGGTAGTGCTTAAGATACCATGTTTATAGCTTTTAAAGGTATGATTGTCTTTATAATGCTCATGGAGATTGTGTATGTTTGTAGGTCACCGCTTTGGAATCTAGGGACAATTGGTGGTCGAAGTTCATACTTGATTACTCATTTGGTTTTCCAGTTGATCTTGGTGCATCCCGGTATGTAGACCCCTTCTTCCCCTAGCCTGTATCTTCTCTTTGATTTCTGATCTTTTGGACGCATTTGAGATATCATGCACTGTTCTTATTCAACTTTGTATCTTTGCTGCTTGTTATGTTATAAGTGCAAATTGCCTACTAATATCTGGATTGTGGGAAATTGCCTACTAATCTTGCTGGACTCTGCTGTTAGTATAGTTTTTTTTCCCCCTGAAGAGAAAAAACTAGAAATTTTAACCTGTAAGTCTGCTCCGCTTAACCTATTTTTGTGTTTATAAATTTTAGATTGATCGTAGTAGACTTAATGTAAGCAGGCTATAAGAGTCCAATCTAATGGGATCACTAACTTTTTGGCTGAGATTCCCAATTCATCAGCTTTCCTTATTTTTCATCAGACTAGTGAAAAAAACCAATGTGAGTGTAAATGCTTCCTTGTTCAGTATGCTACTATTACCTAGAGATTTTCCTTGCTTGTTTAGCTCTACGAGGTGTGAGGAAGCATTGATTAAGGATAATGTGGTCTTGGCACTCGATGCAAGAGATGAGAATTCTTGGTTGAAAGGTTGGGGCCTACACTTCCAGGGTTATACAATGAAACAGTTGCTTAAGCAAAGGTTGGTTATTGAAGAAAATATGTTGGCCCATAGGCTAGTTAAATCAGCAACTGGTAAAAGGTTTTTTTTTAGGACTAAGGTTTTTCATGGGTGGAGTTACTGCTTGGTTTGTTCGTAACATTGTTGTAGGTATACTCTCAACAAACAGACTTTCTAACTAAATGATGTACCAATTTTCAGCAAAACTAGAGTACCCAGAAATACGTACCTGCCTGATATTGGTCTCATATTTGGTGCTTTATAGTCAATCTGAGTGGTGGGTAGAAAGGGGTACTAAGGCCCCATTTTTTATTGTGATGCTTTTACTAAAAAAGTTCTTTTGAAAGATAAGGATTTTTAACATGATTTGAATTTGTTAGGTAGCTGTAAATTGTTGTGAAGTTGAACAAAGGAATGCATGTTTCTGATAGCAGCACAAATCTAATACAAGCATATTCTTTGCAACTGCCAAGGAGCTGACTCTTATTATCTTGTATCAGAAAATATCAAGCACTATTATGGGTGGGAAAAAAAAAAGCAAAAGGCATCACTATGTCTGATGTGATAAATAATCAAACAAGTGCATCTTCCTCTAATGCTTCGATGTCTCAGCCTATTCAACATCATTTGAGTAGGTCTCAACCTCAGTCAAAAATGCTCACACCTCAAGTCGGACTTATGCATAGCCGCAGCCATTTTCCCAAACCTTATTTGATATCACACTAATAGTTTAGGTATGTACACACATCGGATTTAATGTCTTTTCTTTTTTCTGTTTTAGAGGATGTCATATAAAGTGGCTAATACAAAATTTTCACTTCTATGTAAATGTTTCAATCTAAAAACACTAAACAGGAGCTAGCACAAGTGCAAATACATCCTCAATGAATGAGATGAATAGCAATAAAGGCGTAAGGGGGCTAAGATCAAATAAGTGGAACACAAAAGAAAAACATATTGTGTACTTGACTGAGGATGGTGAGATTGACGGAGCAGATGAAGCAGCATTGTGCAAGAACACGGAATCTTGGCTGAATGGCTATAGGCTACCTTTGACTTACCCATCTTGGTCGAGGTACCTATTAATATTCTAGATTATCTTTGGAGGGAGGTGCAGGTTAGTCTAGTTGCTGGTTTAAATTTTTGTGGATTTTCAAGTTTTCATATACATATATCGCTTAATTTCTTTAATATATTTATATAGGTCAATACTGATTTGCCAAATGAGGCGAGAGAATTGATTCTGAGTAGCATTGGCATTAAGTGGAAGAATTGGAAATACCGGGTGAAACAAATGTATATGGCAAACAAAGACGACATTGAGATACTAGTAATGAGTGATGAAAGGATTGAACCTCAACAATGGAGAACCTTGATTTCATATTGGAGAAAGGAGGAAATTCAGGTTATTTCAATATTCAGCTTTTGAATCATATTTTTATGGGCATTTTCTATTCTTTAAACAACTTTTGTGTACATCATCAATAGTATGATAACAAACTGATTGTTTTTTATGGTCTACGCAGGCAACCATTACTAATAAGTAGTTTATGTGTACATGATTGCATACCTCAAAAGAAATAATTTGGAGCGTAAAAGTGATTATTTTTAAGCTAATACTAGTTTACAATTATATTTTGAACCAAGCTGGAAATTGGCATTTCTTTGTTAATTTCTTTGTACTTCACTTTAAAAGTGGCGTTTGTTTAGTTTGGCACTCATTGGCATCATGAGTAAGTTATAACTGAATTTGAGTTTCATTAAATATTGTTAGAATTAGAATCTTGAAATGGAGACTACAGTCTACACATAATTGCATTAGTGCACAGCCTTTATTTTGGCCTCTGACTTTTCAAAGACTGCTGCACTGTGCTTTCTTTCCACAATGAGCAAGGAAGTTGGTATATCTAAAATAATGAATTCAGTTTTCTACTCAAATTGCTGTATGCTTTAGAAGACTATTTCTGTGTAGACTGCTAGTTCAGATTTTTTCGATCATTTTTATCTGTTATGGAAATACAAACTAACTGCTTGAATTCAACTGAATCTTGGCGGACCAGAATGAAAAGTTATTAGGTAGTTAGTGCATGAAGTTGAACAAAATACAGTCACGGCTATTACATAGTCTTTGGTCAGTGTTTGTCATATGTCAACTCCTTGATTTTATTTTCTGCAGTCATTGTTAATGTTTAATAATATGAATGTGGTTTCTTGTGCTCTATGAAGTTTGAAAATTGCAATGTGGTTTCTAATATTGGATGATCACGTAGGAAATTGCACGGAGAAACAAAGATAGCAGGACTAAATTGTATTTTCCTCATAGGACGGGAAGGACTAGCTTCAAGAATATAAAGAGGAAGGTACCTTGTTGGCTATTGAATTTCATGTTCCCTCATGTAAATGATGTTCTAACTCATACTAATGGTTTAGATGGAAGCCCAAGGTATGGATACATCTCTTGTGAACCTTTTGTGTTACACGCGAGCCCAAAGATGAAGATACACGCAATCTAATTGTAAGATTATTATTCTTTTGTCATCATTTTCTTGTTCTTTTGCTTGCAATGACATTGCTTATTCGTATGGATTTTCTTGTTTTCATCAATTGCTTGTAGGCACAGACTTAAAAACAGTTTGTCTCAAGTGCAGAGGAAGAGCAACCGAGACCTTCAAAACAATGTATGGGTTGAACATAGAGGACTCGACACAGAGGCCATATCAAGCGTGTGGGAAATATACCCCTGTGACCCAAAAGCATTTACTAGTGAATGATAGGAAGGTGATTATCCAAGAAATCAAAACTCAAATTGTTGAGGAGGTACGAGAGAAGTACTACGCAGGGTTAGAGGAATGGCACCGCATGAATCAAGAGAGGAGATAAGAGCAGAGATAAGGGCAGAATTCAGCGTACAATTTGAGTATATGCAGAAGACCATTAGTTTCTTGATGACACATTTGGATGTCAATGCCTTACCCATGCTTCCAGATTGGATTTTGGTGCTTTTCCGGTCGACGGTAACAAATTTTCGAAAGTTGTAATGTACATGTTTCATTTATTCCACATGTCTAATATAAAACTTTATTTCTAAGGGTCCAGCTGAGTCTACTAACCAAGAAGGATTAAGCTTGTGATAGATTTGGTAAGTATTTCTTGTTTTTGCATACAATTGACACGGTTAGTGATGGCAGGAATTCTAGATGCTGCATGTTCACCTAGAATGATCAATTTAGTTCACTGGAAATTGTTTTCAATTTAAGTTTTTTGAGGTTTATGGCAACTTACCACTAAGCCCCGTTACTAGTTCTTTGTTTATTCTCTCTCTTTTTTTGCTCAGTTATTCGTTAGTATGGTTTTTTTTTTTTGGTTTGTTTTTAAGACTGTTTTAATGCTTCTTAGTGTTAAGAAAATTCATTTTAGGAAGATGTGGTTTGGCCTTTGGTGGATAAAACTAGTTGTGTTTTCATTAGCTTGGAAATTCTTGTTTTGGTTGAACGGATAGATCTATCTCAAGTTTACATTTTAGAACGTTTGTTTAGTTTGTTTCTGGTTTTATAAGAGTAAGTGAAGTTTTACTGATTCATCCATCGATCGTGTGATCATGTTTATTCTATTCGCTGACTTTGTCCGCCCGCATACCGTTAGTCGGTGATAGCCGTGTGTGAAATTTAACTTGTTGGAAAAATTGACATCTGGATTGCGCTGGCTGGCGAGGTGGTTAGTTATACTATTCTACTTTTTCAGTGCAAAAGCTTTAGTTGGTTGTAGTTGTATGTTCATGGATGATCAATAGGGAGGGTAGCAATTGGGAGGTATATTTTTTCACACGTCTACATAGTGTTGTTACAGACGAGAGATAGATCTGAAATTGTTGAGCTGCAAGGCAAATGTGGATTTGTATTGATGGAAGCTGGCGAGTTCCTAGCTGCATATATTTGGCTTGTTCTCTGTTGATTATTTTAACTGATTATAGATTCTAATTTTGTGTAATTAGTTATTGTGAGGTTCTGGTTGCTTTTCTATTCTGAATGTTGGTATAATATTGATTTTAAATTTGAAATTTCGTGTTTACATGTTCTGGGGTCCTTTGTATAGCTTTGTTATAGTTGTATTACGTAGTAGTATCTTAAAATTTCACATATGCAATCAGGTACTATTATATTATATCATAAAATATTCAGTGTATTTGTCGCATTTGAAAATTTCTTACACGTCTTCAAGGCCGTTTAGTTGTTTTTATACGTATGTCACTATTATTGTGCTTAATTAAGAGTAGTATTGGCTTAGGAGTGGAGGTGCTCTCTAGCTAAGACATGACTGGTATTATATAAGATCTACCTAAAGTGTTTGTTCACACGTTTTAGGTAATTAGTATATCTGGTATTGAAGGCTTCCTTTTCCTTGGGTGTTTGGTGGAGCTGAACAATTTTCTTGAGGGGGGTTTTGGGCGCTGTTTGGTTTCTAACAAAGTTGGATTTTCCTGCAAATGGTGTGTAATGATCTTGAACTTTATCCTTGCTGCCTCGCCTGCTCCCTCCGCTTTCTTTTGTTCGGGTTGGGATTTGAGTGATGAAGAAAAATACGCCCATCAAGTGCTTGCAATATTTTTGTCCACCCTTGAAATTATATTAGGTTAATATATTGAGGTGGATTGTCAATTTGTGGAATTACATCGGAGATATATACTGGCTCCTATTGGAGATCAACTTTTGATAATGCAAATCATTCTAAGTTTACGCTTGGACTTCATCTATCCATAGCAAATATCATATAATGCATATATTTGGTATAGATACACTAACACTTAGAAAATTGTTGCAGAACATTGATTTTGATGATGATGAAGACGACTTTAACGTGGGTGATGATAATGATGGTATGGACTTCACCTTTGGCATTAGCTTACGTTTTTCCGTTTCACTATTATATTACCAGTAGAGGTCTCCCCTGCCTTGGAATGGCCATGGTTTAATTGTTAAGGCTAATGCTACTGAATTTGTTGCGTCAGATGAACC
This sequence comes from Gardenia jasminoides, assembly GCA_013103745.1. Classification (NCBI taxonomy): domain Eukaryota; kingdom Viridiplantae; phylum Streptophyta; class Magnoliopsida; order Gentianales; family Rubiaceae; genus Gardenia; species Gardenia jasminoides. Next base: position 35,774,644 of record CM023102.1, read on the forward strand.
GAACTTTAGATGATGTATTTGTCTCTGAGTTTGCACTATAGAAATCTCAAAATTCGCTTTCAAAGTCTTGATCCAAGTCGGCGCCCTGACGTTATACACGGCCTCATTTGCCCAAGTGGTACAGTGCTCCTATCTGGGCTCATATGCATGTCAAGATTCGTAGAATTTTACTCACAAGATTCGACGCTTCTAGTTTTGGTGGTGACAGCCATTTCTCGGTTTATACCGATATGTGGTTTTCTGTGGTTGCAAGTTCTTGTTAAGCTTGGAAACTTGCCACCGTTGTTAGCCCATCAATGAATTCTGCTTTTGCTGTATGGAATCATAACCTGCAATCACCAAACAACCGAGTCGGGTAGATTCTTGTTAAGTAGTTTGTTTTTGGAACATAAATGAGCTAACCGTATCAATTGATACTTGTCAAGACGGAATAGCTGTAATTTGCATGAGGTGGCGATGTAATCTTGTCAATTCCTCGCCAACTGAGATGACAATCCCCAAGTAGTTGATCATGACAACATTTTGAACCCTTTTAGCTGCAATGGCTTAACTATCATATCAATTCAACTAAAATTTCGAGTAAAATTTTATCTTTTCTTAATTGTCCATCACGTGAGAATTTCTTTTTGGTTTGGGCTTTCCAAAAAAATAAAAAAAATAAAAAAATTAAAAAAAGGTTGAAAAAGGGAGGAAACGTGAGACTTTCTTTCTAGTTTTGGGCTTTCCAAAAAAATAAAACTAAAACTAAAAACAGGTTGATGTTTTTAGACCTGCAATTCTGTAGTCACAAGGTTTTTGGTCTCATTTTTAATGATTAATTAGTGGTCCTAGGAAACTTGTGACCAACAAAACATGACACAAAATATCTTTTATGACTATTATTTGCATGTCACAAATAAATTTTATTTTTTTTGACTTTTTATTACATTTAAAATACAAGTCATAAAAGGTAGTATTGCAAGTCACAATTGATAATGTGACTTTCATATACAAGTCACAAAAAGTTTGTGACTATTAAATCGGTGACACTCATATGCATGTCACAATATGGTCACAAAAAGTTTTTATGACTGTCTGAACTCTTTTATGACTATCATTAACAGGTCACAAAAAGAACTTTTTCTAGTAGTGCTAGCTTCCTCTTTGGTGAAGCTCGTGGCTGCTATCACCTCAGTGGAGCTAATTTGGTAAGACATGTGCCTCTTGTTCTCTGTCTCTCTCTCTCTTCTGTTCTTTCTCTTTTTAATTAATGTATGGCATATCACATGTATAGTCAAAATGGTTGAAAACTTGAAGTATGTAAATTGAACGGTGGGATTGCATTGTCTATTTCTTATCACTGCCTTGAAAAAATGAAAATTGTTGGCTTTGATATAGTATGCTGTTACTTGCTGAAATCTCAGTCTAAGAGGTCTTCTCATCATGTTTTTCCACTATTTCAGATTTATAGGGAGAGGAACTTTGTTTTGATGCACCAAGGAACTTATTATTTTGTTATGTGATTAAGTAGTAGTATTGCAGTACTTTAACTTACTGTTCTTTTAGCATAGTGCATGCAATATTTAGGGGTGTTACATATCAAAATCCATGTTATATATATTGGAAATACAAATAGCTGTGGTCTAGTAGAGTGGCCTTTGAACTTAAGCCTTCCTATCCTTTTTTGCAATGCACTAGGTATGTATTGTGTCTCTCCCTCATATTCTTTTGGACTGACAAGCATATATACCTCTAGGGGAAGAGGGAAAAAATAAGAGGAATAATATTTTCTTCATTTTTCAGTATATTATATTTTGCACATCAAGTTAGAGTGGCCTTGATTTTAATCTCCATACAAGTACTTGAAGCCTGGAATTTAATCTCTATACTTGCTTTTCATTTAATAAACATATTTTCTCATGGAATTTGTGTTTTTGTGGCCTTGATTTTGTAATGTATAAAGCTGATAAACCTTGTACCATTTATTTCCATTTCTCTTATTAACCCTTCTTTAGCATTTATTAGTTACTAACTATTTTTTTTCTTTTCTTAATAACAGGTATGTATAGTCCTTTTAATTCCTACCAAGGTTCATCATCAAATCCTGCCATGGAGCAAATGAATGAAGCTATAGATCAAAATATTGATTTTGAAGAAAATGTAGATGAAATGAGTGAAGAGGAGTTAGAAATAATACAAGAACAGCTCAATGTAGAAGGAGGAGAAGATCAACAAGGTGATGGTGGGGAACCAGCAAAGCCTTTTAGGAAAAAGCAAAGGAAAAAGAAATCAACAATCAACAATTTGGGACGATATGAAGATTGTGAAGCTGGACAGCGGGATGGAAAAGGTGCAATGCAATCATTGCAAGGAGTATTTTGCCAAAAGTACAACTGGGGCTACCTCTCAACACAAGCAGCATCTAAAATCATGTCTACAAAAGAAGTTGGCAATGGAGGAGCAAACCAAAATGAAGCAACAAATGTTGTCGTTTACAGAAGGGCCATCCGACGATGTAACTTCTATCACAAATTTTTCATATGATCATGCCAAGATACTAGACCTTGCTTCCCATATGGTACTTGTACATGAATATCCATTTTCTATGATGGACCATATTGTGTTCAATAAATTCATGAAAGCTGTATCCCCTTTTTATAAGAAAATTACTCGACAAACTGTCAAAGAAGATTGTGTTACTACTTATGAAATTGAGAAAAGAAAGTTGAGATCTATGTTAAAAGCTGCTAGTAGAGTTAGTATAACAACTAATTTGTGGAAATCTGGGCAAAAAATTCAATATATGGTTGTGACTCGGCATTTTGTTGACTCTGATTGGGTGCTACAGAAACGTGTTTTGAATTTTTGTAATGTTCCTCCTCCTCATACGAGAGTGACTATTGCTGATCCTTTGAGTAAATGTTTCATTGATTAGGGGATTGAAAATAAGATTTGTAGCATAACTGTTGACAATGCTTCATATAATGATGTTTGCATTAGGAGACTTAGAGAGGACTTTTCTTTAAGAAAAAGATTAAGTATTGGTGAAAAAAATTTTCATGTGAGGTGTTGTACTCATATACTTAATCTTTTAGTACAAGATGGTCTTAGTCAAGTTGGTGATGGGATTGAAACTGTTAGAGAAGGGATCAAGTACTTGAACAATTATGAGGCTCGTCTTATCCAATTTGTCAAAATTGCAAAACAACTGCAGCTGCCCTCTAGGAAATTGATTCTAGACTGTCCAACTAGGTGGAATAGCACATATCTCATGTTGGCTGCAGCAATTGAGTTCAAAGATGTTTTTCCAAATATGAGGATATTGACCCTGGGTTTTACTATGTTCCAAGTGAATACGAGTGGTTAAAAGTTGAAGAAGTTTGCAAGTTTTCATGAAATCACTAACATGGTTTCTGGCTCCGACTATCCAACTTCTAACATCTTTATTGTGGAGCTTTATAGGATTAAAGAGCTTCTAAATAAAAAAGCTTTTGATATTTCTGATCATATTAGGGCTATGTCTGCGAGCATGTCAACAAAATTTGACAAATATTGGGGAGAAACCAATGTGCTGCTCTCATTTGGTGCTATAGTTGATCTGAGGTATAAAATGGTGCTCATTCATCATGCTTTTCCGATTATTTATGATGAGGAAACAGCTAGTGAGAGAATTTCTGAAATGAAACAGCTTCCTTATGAGCTTTATAATGAATATGTTGAAGCTCATATCTCATATCTCATATCATGCTAAAGAACCAGCCAGGCAGCCGGTAAAATAGAAATATAAGGAAGTTTGTAGCTCTTCTGCTCAATCTCAAGGGAATGTTACGAAACTTGGAGTTCCTTTTCTAACTGGCAAGGAAAAATTTCTGATGCATGTTAGTGAAATTGACAAGGCACTACCTAAAAAATCAGATTTAGATGTTTATTTAAAAGAAGGTAGGTATGCTTGTAATACATCTACCAATCTTGATGTCTTGGGGTGGTGGAAGGGAGAAAGATGGAGCTTTCCAATATTGTCAAAGATGGCTAGTGACATACTTTCCATTCCAATTACAACAGTGGCCTCCGAATCTACCTTTAGTGCTGGTGATAGAGTAATTGATGATCAGTGAGCTTCTTTGTCTATTGAGATTGTCCAAATGCTACTTTGTGGAAATAATTAGATTCGCAACCTTTATGGATTAAAAAGAAAGTCTCGTGTAAGTGTTTCATGCCTTGTACTACTAGTTTATTTGATGGAATGCTTTACTTCATTGTAAAATGTAATAGGTCTTTTATTAGAGAATATAGTGACTTTGATACTTTTATTTTGTAGGATTCATCGGATATTGCCGAGTCATCTACATTCCATGAAATTGAGCTTCCTGAAGATTGAATCAAGGCCAAAATCTGGTGGCTGACCTTGCTGTCCTTTGGTGAGTTGAAGTCGGCTAGTTTGCTGTAGAAAAAGAACAAGAGAAAATTTTGTGTTTTTTCAGTTTTTTGATCTGAGTGAGTACTTGTATTGACTGAATCTGAAAAAACTAAAAAAAAAAATTGACCTTAATTCCTTGTTAACTTGAGACAATCAGCAGTTTACTCTTTCAGAGTAAGTTGCATGTGATGTTGGTAGTACATTATGGAACAATCATTTGGATCTTTCTTTTTGTTTGTATGCATGAAGTGTTGGAGTTCATGAAAAGTGTGTGGTCTCTAGGAATTCTTGAAATCTGAATCGTGTTTGGTTTGAAATTTGGATTTTGTTTGATACCAATTAGTTATTTTTTCTTCTTCCTTTTTTTTCTTCCCCCAGATATAATATGATACCAATCAGTTATGTGATCCTTCAATTCTCCTTTAACTTGGTTCGATCATACTTTTAGTTGCTCAAACATGAAAAGATGGAGGAATTGCTACATTTAGATAATTGGCTAACTAAGCCTTTTAAATAATCTATATTTAAATTTTTTTATCTCTTTTCTTGGAATAGTATTGCATAGCTCCAATTCTTGTGTTCTTGTTCAACGGTCCATCGATGTGCTAAATTATATTGGAGTTTTGAGTTTTGACCTTATACTATAACAAGGATGGTGAATTGTTGTTAAATTGGTTGTTGCTTAGGTGAGATTGTTGAGAATTGTCAGTAATTGTTGTCATCATGTCTTTTGCAGGTCAACATCAAAGGAGAGATGGTGAATGGCGTGTTAATTTTCTCTGGCCTCCTACATTTAGATAATTAACTGATTAGGACAGAATAATCTTGGACATGGTTGAATTATTCTTCTCTTAATTTTGTTATGAATGGAGCTAGAAAATATTGAGGATTGACACTGGACATCTTGTGGTGATCAATTATTGACTCCAAGCAGTGTTAAAATTGCAATTTTTCGCCCTCTTCTGCCTACCATTTTGAGGGAGGAAACCTGTTTTGTGTATTTCTTTTCTAAGACTGTTGTAATGCAGGCAGCCTACTTGGTGCAGTCTTTGTTTAGTTTATTTCTTTCTTTCTTTCTTTTTTTTTTCCATGTTGGAGGTTTCTCTTTTCTTGTTTAATGTTTTAGTTGATGTTAATTGATATTAAAAAAGGACAGTAATTGGGACAATGCTTTGCAACTTCTGCGCAATTAAAAATGTTTAATAAATAAATTGACAAGCTCGAGCTCGAGTTCGACCTTAACGAGCTTGACTCGATTGCGTTAATTGAGTTGAGTTCGAGTCTTCGAGATTGACAGCTTTTTAATCGAGTTGATCTCGACCTCAATCTTCAGCCCGTTAATGTTTTCGAGCAAGCTCGAGCCAACTCGACCAAATGCAAGTTGAGTTCAAGCTTCAGGTGCTTAGGCTCGACTCGACTCGATTCGAATAACAGCACTACCCCTGCCCGCCCCATTAGCCTCCACCTGCCCCAATTGCATCCCTAAACTATCTTTATTGAAAATATATGCCCCAACTCTTAAGGCAACTAACACTGGAATATTGAAAAATGTTTTCCACTGAAACAAAGCAGACCCTTGGTTCCTCTAATCTCCAAATTAAACTAAAGTAGGAAAATGGATGAGTTATTTACGTGGCTTTTGTGGGACAGCCATTTGCGTGGTAAAAAGCCCTATGTTTCTTAATTCCTAAAACACGTGGTCATCATTTAAATTGTGCTATTATCTTATTGTGTTTTTATTTTTCTTTACCGTTTGGTGCGAGGGGATGCAAAGGGGAACTTGGAAGAACCATATGCCATTTGAGTGATTATTAATTACTTGAGCTTCTAGAGATGACTTTTCACTTATGAACACATCAAATTTTTTTTCAATTATTCAGTGTATTAATGGTTTTCTAATTTCAAGCCAAAATTGCCATTTAAAATGTTTTTATGACCTTTTTTTTTGTGATTCATAAATCTATTTGATACTATATTTTCGTGATTTAAGATTGACAATGTTCCTATTAACGTTTTTGTCTGCTTATAAAAAGCGGTTGCCACATGCTGGGATTTGCGGACGACGAGCACATTCTGCCTCATATCACAAACTACGTTCTGTGGAAGCTTGTGATGAATTTGGATCTACTACTCATTTGAAAAGAATGTGTAGCCTGATGCCAAATACTCGCTGTGTCAGTCACTATACCTTCTTTATGACTACTTTGAAGAGGAGGGTGCGGTATATATAAATTCCTAACTTGTGTGTCAGGTTGTGATATTTTTTATTTGTAATATGATCTTGCCCTAGTGAGTTAGTTGTATTCTTAAAAAAAGAGTACAGAAAAAAAAAATGATTAAGGACATGACATGGTTCCTTTTACGAAACTTAAAAATGAAGAATGATGGTTTGATGGAGTTTGTCCAACTAATATCTTCATTTTAAGTATATATATATATATATATATATATATATATATATATATATGTCTTCATTTAACTATCTGCATTTGGAAAAGCTTTTTGAAGACTCTTGTGGTTGACGTTACTCAACCCTAATCCTGGAAATTTGTGCTATAGAATGGGTCGATGGCCGGTGAGAATCATTAAAGATTTTGCATATCAAGGCTTCTTGTGCATTGAGGACGGAATTGAGAAGAGAGAAATTAAGGATTTTGAGAAGAAAAATGCTGGTAGCTTCAGATGATTCATTACAAGGTATTCCCAGTTCTGATTATATGAACAAGTAATTGGCAAACTTATCGAATTTATGATGAATAATTATTTCTTTTTTGTCGGTTATGTCATGAATAAGTTATTCACCAAATTGGATGGTTTTATCAGGAATAAATAATAAGATCCTTGATATCTTCATTGCTTGTGTAATCTGCCTAGACCTATTTTTTTTTAAGGTTTCTCACCTACTAAATTTTTCAGGTATATAAAGGCATTTGCAACTAGAGCAACAGAAAATGAAAAAGTCAGTGGCTTATATCTGAGGTGTGGATCATAATTATAAAGAGCTAAAGATATACAACTTAATTATGAAGATCTAAAGTCAAAATTATTTCTGCAACTTTTCAATGTTCAAGTTGGTATGGAGCATGCACGTCTATTAACAAGTACCTTAATTAACCTTTTCTTATTAATTAACCCAATTAACTACTTGATCAAGTTGTCAACAACAAAAGAATAAAAAAAAAACCAATTTCTATGTCTTTTGGTTGTTGAAATGTCCACTGCCTAATTGATAGGAGTGCCCTATTTTCTGAGAGAATTATGATCTGCAATATTATCCAAATTTCAGCTAACTAGCCTCCATCATTATGGGGAAATATGCCAAATAATGACTTGAATAATTCGAGACATCTTCCTGTTTTTATAGTGTGTCCTCTATTCTTATTCTTTAGCCTTTACCATTTTTGTGTTTATCTACACATATTTTGACAAGGTGAGAAATTAATGAGTGTGTCAAGTTAATCATGGAATAGGTCTTCGTTTATCCAATCTAACAGGCCTTTCTTTATGATCTAGGCCAACAAAAGGGAATAAATGCTGGATAAATCCTTTCTTAAAACTGGAAAAGAGTGCAATTTGACCTAAGTTTAATGCACTCAAAAGCTCCAAATAAGGGGGGGAAGAAAAGGAAATTGTCGATCTATCGACCAAAAAAGTCAATTTTAGACATATTATTAGGAAATAATATTTTAAAAAAATTCTTTACTAGCGACATACGACTTGAGTGATGGAAACTATTGTTGGAAAAATGGGAAAATTCATTGTAGAGTGAATGAGAAAATTGTTCTCATAATGGCACTCTTGATAGAATCCAAGAATAATTATCTATCATTCATGTACCTGGAAATTCATGTACTTAGGAATTAAGTATTCATGTACTTAATTATTAATACATGAATTTGGATCTTCATGTACCTAGGATTCATGTACTTAGGAATTAAGTATTCATGTACTTAATTATTAATACATGAATTTGGAGTTGTCTTATTGAGAATACATGTATAATCAAAAGTATTCCAAATACAAATACATGTATGTACATGAATGTGGTACTTTGATAAATGTGAAGATAATTAAATGGAATTTAACACTTGTTGCTAATTTCTACAATCACCCTTGGCCAGCATCTATAAATAGATAACTCTCCTTTTGTTTTGGATATCTCTCTCTCCTTTCCTTCTTTGCATCATTATCTTTTATAGTGTTCTATATTGCTCTAGTTCAAGTTCGCTGTGGTGAAGAAGTTTGGTGCTAACATATTCACCTTTAATCCGTTGTATCCTGGGAGACAGACGCCTACTCAACCTCAAGCACTCTACCTGGAGGGGGCGAATCTGTTTTAAGAAAATTGTGCTCACAAGCCTCGGATTGTTATTTTCAATCTCCGCTTATTTCTATTTTTCAGTTTATATTTATTCTTTTCTATATTGTACCAGCCTACTTTTACTAACAACTATACCATTAATAATATCATAATTTACAGTTATTTTTTTATAGGTGAACTCATATTTTTAATAACGTCTCCAGAGTTCGGTATGCAACCCAGAAAAACAAGATGTCACTTTTGTTCCTCAACCCTCAAGCAATAAACAAAGCGGGAATACAATACTTGTGAGTTGCCTCCGGAAGTAACCATTAACTTCATTAAAACGAAAACTATATTTATGCCTTCTTGGAGGGTTTGAGAAGCATAATCAGTGCTGATTTCAGCTCACATGATTCACGAAATGGCTTTTGAATTGTTTATGTGCAATGCCTCTTTGTAGAGTCCAGACTTGGTCCAATCGTGAGTGCATTCCAGTTCTGGATGTGAACCAATTGACAACCTCATCGAATTGTTTATCAATTAGTCTATAAATTTACTCTTTCAATTCCCAGTCTCTATCTTTAACGTTAATTAAGACTCTTGAAATCTGTCTTTGTCTCCCCCACCCTTCAAATATTTATTATGACCACATATCTTGGGGAAATTTGTTTCAGATTTCCCTCTTCATTCACCAAGAAGGACTCTATCATATACTCCATCAAGTACATACATCACCAATCTTTTGTGTAACAATATTTAATTTTCTCTAGATCATCAATCATTTTCTATGTGACTTTACATGTTATCTACAAATTAGTGTCTGACTTAATAAGAATATTGATGCTTTCACGACTGTATGGCTCACATAATGGTAGTATAGAAGATTAATCCTTCAAAAAAATACTTTCATATTTCAAAATGAAAGTATGTGAGAACAGGTTAAAGCTCATCAGATGACAACAAAAGATGTGTAGATCTTGCAAGAGCTACAGAAAAAGAAATGAAGTACTGCATAACACTTGTGTCTTTCTTTTTCCGATTTCAGTTTCGAATTGGTCACATTTTTCATCTTTTTCAACAAGGTTGGACTAATGCATGTTCCTCGAATAATTAAAATCCTGAATTCCCGCAATTCTTAAAGGTTCCAATGCCTGTAAAATATGTTTACACACATGCAAGTGTAATAATTCTAACAGTAAATCATATTAAATTGGAATACTTATACATTACAACGACAGCTAAAGAGGCCTTCTGGAAGTCATTGGAGAAACAACCAGTAGGAAAAACACATCTCTTTTTTTTTTTTGGGGGTCTAATCTATTGAGAAGACCACATAATACACGAGGGAGGAATCTAAAGGTCAACCACTCACTGTAACGTCCAAAAAAGCTCACTTGGTTTAATTCACGGATTTCGAACATGGTCAAAGATCAACCATGCAAAAAGGGATGGTAATTAACAAGAAACAAAAAACAAAAAAACCACCTTCAGGTACCATGATAACAAGTGAGAAGACAATAGCCTCGATCTACATGCAGACGTGATGGTGAGAAAAAAAAATAGACAAAAAAATTAATTTTTGAAGGGGACCAGCTACAACAAAGTTAAAGTGGACATAATCTTCAGAGATGAGCTTGTTTAGGGTGTCATGAGTGCAATTGGAATACTCCTAGTTGAAGATGCTCTATAATGTCGTTCATTGTTACAGAGAATTCATTGTCCATCTGCAAAAATATAATGGAGATAATTCGTGAGATTATTATATGAAGAGAGAGAGAGAGAGAGAGTGTGTGTGTGTGTGTGTACATATATATATATGCATGACGCTTTTTTTAAATTATCTGAAAACTTTATGGCACCAAAAAAAATTATTTTTCAAAGAAAGTTAGAGAAAAGGAGTTCAATTTGTCAATAGTTTAACCTTGGGAGTTTAATTAACTATCCCCCTTCCAAATATCAGTAGAAGGTTGTTAATTACTGTTACAAACAATGGAGGGAAAAGAACAAAGACAAAAACATATAAGTAGTAGTTCTTTGCTTATGACGTCAAATTGCTATATTGCAGGATTGGGAATTTGGGATGAAAGATTTCATAATATTTCGAAGGATTAGGAAATGCATGGAAAACCAAGGATGTTTAGGATTGAAGAATATACAGTAATACTAGAATCCATATTCCATGCCATATATCCTAGTGGAGACCATTAGGGATTATTTCAGTCGAAAATTCGGAAGAGAATGTAGACAGTACCTGAGCCTTAAGAGTCACGTCAAGTGTACAACAACCAAATCTTAAGATCCTGGTATCCAGGATGGTAAGATGTAGTTTCTCGAGCTCACTTGACATACTTGATATGGATCCATGGTATTTTTTCCCACAAAGGATTTTTATGAGCACGTTTTTGCCTTGGATTTTGACCTTGATCTCCGGGATTTGGTCAAGTGTGGTGCTCTTGAAGGAAGAAGTATCATCGTTGCATGTAGAAATGATGCATCTTTCTACCATGGTATCAGGTGCTGTGGAGTTGTTCTTTTTCTCTTCCTCCAGAGTCTTCAAACGTTCTTGAAGCTCTTTAATGTGCTTATTTGCATCTTCAAGGACAGAAGCTTTGTCCAGCTGCATTGAAACAAAATGAATTTGATGCAAAAAATGATGTTATTTCAGCTAATAAACTCGTATTATGTATGCGACTGCTAACAAACTTCCAATTGGACATTGTCAAAATGTGTATATCCTGAAGTTTGATGATACATATTAAATGAGGAATCCAATGGTCATCAGCAGCTCATGCCACACTTGGATCACATCACTAGACTAACTTTTCAGAAATCAAACAAGGCCATGTCTGCTTGTTATCACATTAAAATATGCCTTCAGTGTCTTGAAGCACATGAATCTACGAATCTTTGAAAAAAGGTTAATACAAGATGCATGTGCTAATAGTATCCCTCACCGGGCTGCTTCCCAAAGGTTGAGGACCAGGAATATGATAAGATAAAACATGAATAAGGATAGCAGCCTTGTCAGTGCTACAGCCACAACAAGGCCTCGTGTTTGTTCCACTTTACTTCACACAATTACATAGCTTTGTCAAGATGACAGTTATCAGTCATGCAATTGACAACACAAGACCATGTTCATGGGGTTCTGAAGTTTTACTATATCTGCGGGCAGCTAATAATTGCTGGTTTGGTCATCTATCTGTCCATTCTTGAGTATAACAAACTGAAAAAGGTAGAGATGCAGAAAAACTTTTGCGCCAAATTTAAGCTAAGAATACCTTTTTGAGGCCTGGAACAAGTTTTGAAAGAGCTATGAAGAGGTCACTCAGCTTTTCTCTTCGCTTCCTTTCTGCCTCAACATGATACTGAGCTTGAATTGGCGTTCTCCTTATGGGTTTTCTGCTATTGTGAACAATTTCATCTTCTGAGACATGGAAATGGTTCTCATCAGAAGAGTTATTCGTCAAATGTGAGAAGTTCATAATCTCATGTAATACTCCATCATTTGTATTTTGTACCGTTTAATTTCTCACCATCTGACGAGCATGGACTTGAGTTTCCAAAAGAAATAAGTTGAGTATTAGAAAAGGGAAATGAACCCTTTTGACTTGATTCTACTGTAGGGTATGAAGGGCCCAAATTGGTGTCATTGAGCTGCTTGAGTTGCAGGTTCATGCAAGTCTGAGGCATCTGAATTGGAATACTGTTTGAATTAGAATAAGATACTGCAGGGAAAACCTCTGAAAGAAAAGGTTTAATGTTGAAAAATTCATCATCAACTTGGTCATCCTGCAGTGAGTTGATTGCATATTTATTCTTGAAGCTGTCCATGTCCATGCCCTATGAATTATCAAATTACAGAAGAAACGAATGATCAAGAAACAGAAAGTTAATACTATAAGGATGTGCTTATAACACCCAAAAACCAAAAAGCAAAAAAAAAAAAAAAATACTCACAAAATTTCTTTTCGTTTTTATGACTGACATTTTCAAGAAACAAATGATGCAGGATACAACTTTCACAATCATAGGCATTGATAAATGAAAAAAACAAGATGAGCTATGAAACAAAGAAACCTTCAGAAATCAGCCATGCTTAGGTAAGGGAATAGGGAGCTCACCAGTAATGAAGATCAACTAATATTTCTGCTTCTTAGTCTAGCCAACTGTTGTGGGGTGTTTTTTGGTTTTTGTTTTGGGGGTGGGGGTTTTGTTTTTTTGGGGGGGATTGCTCTCCTTGCTCAACTCCTGGATTAGATCGAGAATAGTGCAAAAGCATGGATTATGGGTAAATGTAACCGTGCAAGAAATCAGGTCTCCTTATAAAGAGTCGTCTCTCCTGTATCAAGACTGTCAAGAAATGGCGAGCAGCTAGATTAGCTTTGGGAAATTTAAGGTCAAAAGAAGAGCAAAAGATGCTTGCCTGGAACCTCACCTCCATAGAAGAATATGGACTTGAAGTTTTGCCTTTTGTCAACCGGTCTAGGAAGGGGTTCGAACCCTTTACTCTGTAGCAAGTGTGGACGTACGGACTACAATTGCAGGTGGTTTGAATAGCATTTATCTTTCTCTTGAGGGCACTGTTAATATGGAGGCGATCTTCTTTATACAGTACCCACACGTGAGCAATATGGGATTTTTTATTGCAGAAATGCTGGAATTTCTATCCATTCACAGATAGGTTGGAGCCACCGGCCATGGTGAAAAGGAAAATGGCAATGATCTCTAGAACCTACAACTATAAAGCTTTTCAATCTTTAAGAATGAAATCTCATTCAACAGAACGACATTTCTTCCATCCCTTGTCTCGTTCCTGAGGATGCCACCTTCCATTTTTACAAACCTTTTTAGTAGATTCTTTATAAATAGTTTATATAGTTGAACTATCTTTCTTTTTTGTGGGAAATATTAGTTGCACTTTCACTTTATAATTCTACCACCTCTTTTCCAAGAATTCAGTTATTAAGGTAATTATGTGCCAATAACTATTTTGTATGGTCAGTATTACTCAGCCTTCTTTTTATTTTGGATTCAAATGGAAAAAATGTGAATTCTCTTCATATATGGTATACATCCCTGTCAATATATAGAAGATTAATTCTATCAAATCTGTTTCGATTATGATTAATTCTCAAACTCAAGATGACCGGGAAAAAGAAGAAAGGAAAAAACTTGTAAGATCAGCCATCCACAATCTGTTAGAATGATTGACATTTCATACATTAACAGTTGTAATTGACATTATTGGACAACAGTCGACAGCTTAATGGAGTGTGCAGGCAATAAATATATAATCAAACGACAAAAGAAGGTGGAGTGTAATGGCGTCGTGGTGTACAGGTACCTTTTTGAATCAGCATACAATATATAAAGGCATATGTCCATAACTCCAACTAATTCAAAAGATTAATATCAATCAAACAGAAAATATAAAAATGGAAATTCTGCAGATCGGATTTGCAGAAAGAGAAGACTGGTTACAAATTAATGCAAGCCAGTATGACCCCTCTTGTCCATATTGTCGATTTTTAAAGTCTTGTAGTTTGTTTATTAATTAGGTTAAGTTTCTGCTTGAAGCTAATGATGATTACGTAAATCTCAAGGATTTGATTGGCACCTTTTTAAATAGTTCAGTAGCCAAACGGACACAATTTATATGTTCGATATGCTTAAACTTTGGTTGGCCTCTGAAACTAGGTGATAGTTATTCTACCGTTTTGTTTAATTAGGCTTAGCTTCTGACTTGAAGCTACGGATGATTATGCAGACTTCGAGGATCTGATTATGGAACGTTTTCAAATAGTTTGGTAGCCAAATGGACATAATTTTATGCTTAAATCTTTTGGCTACAGATTTCCACCCATACAAGGTTTGTTTCCTCTTTCAAACAAATATAGCTTGCATCATGAAGCATAAACAAAAGTGATATATTCCCAGGAATCTTTAAGCTAAAATTATTGTAGACAAATTTCTGTGGTTATCCACAAAACTTGGAAATACTCCAGTGTGATTTATTGGTGGTGGCAAGTCTCAAGTCTTGCAAATTTATAGAGGCTTAGGTTCTGTTTGAAAAGCATTTAGATTTAATGGATTCAGATCTTAACATATTCATACATATTTGATAACAAAAAAGTAAAATATCTTAATTAATTAAATAACTTTAAATTGCCTAGGCAAAATTTACTTAAAAAAGTGAAAAGCTGCTCACTTATCACTTAATATATTAAGATTTCAATACTTAATAATATAATAGCTTATCATATTCAAATTTTAAAGTTTAGATTTTAAACTTCATTTATGTAAAAGTACCACGGCCTACTACTCCAACATGTTGAAGCTCAACTCATATTGATTTAGTTTTCATTTTCTATCATCCCATATTTGCCTGATTAATCCATTCTGTATGCACTTCAAAAATTTTGCTCAGTTGTATTTCGCTATCAAATATATATATTACCAGTACCAAGAACTATATGCACTTCAAAAATTTATACAAACCTAATTCCCATTACCCTAATTTTTGACATGTATAAACATACATGCTGTGCATCATTAAATTTAGGACTTTTTTCACCTAATGATAACTCCACTTAATATTAAAAATTAATCTATTCAAAGTTTTTTGAATTCAAGATGTCAAGCACTGCTTAATTTGTGTTCAAAATTTTAAGTGAAAATTTCTTACTAAATTTTGTAATTTCACTATATATATTGTTCCTCTCGCAGACACAAACAAGCCCTCATACATGTTTTTACTGAAAGTATACATTTTCTCTCTTTCTATTTAGCATATAGACACATATACATTCTTACACACAAATATGCGCACTTCGACACGACTCCTAATTATTTCATTATTTTTTCTCTCCATCTCTCTTTCTCTCATATACATACACATATTTTCCTTGCTCTACAATACACAAATAGAGGCCATTTTTTGAGACAAAATCATCGTATTTGGGTAATATTTCAATCCACTACTTAAAAATTAAGATAGTTATCAAATGGATATCATTTTTTCACTTCAACAAATTAATACTTTCAACACTTAATTTTTAGATTTCAAATTTCAGTTTTATCAAACGCATAGATACTTTTCAAATTAGTTACATTTTTTCTAAAAAGTTAACTCTAAACCTATTTTAACGAGTGCCCCAGGATGGTTAAAGTGCTAGATATCATCTTAGAGCTGAAAATAGAGAGGTCATCTAGTGCAATTCTCATATAGGGAACTTGACTTTGAGGGGATTGCCGGTACGGTCACTGTATCATAACAAAACTTGTATATATATAAAATATGTACATAAATATGTAACCAATTCTATGATTATATTAAGGTTTTCCTAATCCTTTTGCTCAAAAGCTCCTTCTTTATCAAAATTTAAGCCACCATTATGGTTCATATATGCTGATCGATGTTTTTCTAATTGAACTATCGGTTCTTGTAACTAAGTATTTACATGTTCTCTCCAAATTCATGGAATAGTTTTTCTTCAACTACGAGGTCTACTAGTCTAGGGTTTCTTGGTAAAGAAATTTTGTATTTGTAGTGCGATTGTAGATGACTTTTTTCATCTTCAATAACCTGGATTTATAGGGAACTGCAGTTGAGTTAGCAAGGTTAGGTAATTTAGGGTTCCATATCTTGTGGATTATCAACTGTGGAAAAAAAATTGTAGCAGAAAAATATACTACTATTTCTGGTTAAACAATGGAAGGGAGAGGCACACTGTAATGGTCAACAGAATATATCTTCTTGCAAAACTAATGTTTCAATTACGCCTTTGAGTAAATCTAATTAATGAATGAATCCAGCTTAAATTGAGGTATAGATAATGAGGAGCCAGAAACGCGAGGGGTGAATATGGAGATCTAAATTCAAGAATGCCTCTACTTCTTTTCAATATACAAAATGATTTCTTTCCCGCCCTTATAGAGTTGGAGTAGGTTAGATAATTGTCAATTAACAAAAAAATATATACCAAATGATTTGAAGCATGCACTTAAATTAAGAAGCCTGAATTACCTAACATAGCTTACTACTTGATCAATTTGTCGACAGAGAAGATTCCGTGCAACAGGGGAACTCTAAATTAATTCCGATCTGTTGAACTGTCTTGGTCCTGACTACTAAAACTATGTCCAACTGTGTTGGACAAATAATAATACTGCAATTGTGTTAACCAAACCTGGTGGCCTTTTTCTTCTTCTTCTTCTTCTTCTTCTTCTTTTTTCGTTTCTTTTTTCTAACTTGGTAACCTTGTTTCAACGCTTATCCTAAATCTGCAGAACCTTCAGTTACTGGCCTTCATCTTGCTAAGGAAATCTACCCAGTGGTGACTTTTTGGACAATCCAAAAAAGCACTGCTGTGCAGCTACCATCCCAGCTGTACTAGCTCGTGCACTTAATTCTCTTGTGTAGCTGTAGCTTTTGACAAGAAACAACATCATGAATGTCTCAATTTCTTCATCATTTATGTAGTCCTTGTTCAGGGATCTTAATCAAAAACATGCCTGCTATCACTGGTCAACATGATCAAATAATTTAAGTAGCCGAACTAGGTTAAGTGGTAAGGTGTGGGAGAGGTTGTAAGTAAAAGATTTTAGATTCAAGACCTCTCACTTAAAAATAAAATAAAATAGCCAAAAAAGGAAACTAATACTTCGATGGAGTTTTTGCAACTAATATGGTCACATAATCACTATGTCATTTTCTTATATAAAAAATTTAAGTATTAAAAGATTTAAGTGATTTTACCTCCGGTCACCATTATAATACGGTCCTAACAGTAGGAAGATTTGAACATACAATGTTTTAAAAAAATGTAGTTTGTTCATACCAATTGAGCGAACATCCATTGATTACTGCATCAACTTAGGCATTGATCTTCTATGTATGAATGATGTGGCCAAATGATAATGTCTGTAGAGGATAACATTTTAGTCTACAACAATGATTAGCTTAGTGAACTTGAAAATAAGATGCATCGGGAAAGCTTTTTGGAGACTTCTGTGCTCAAGTTTTGTTACTCAATGTCAACGCTGAAGCTGGAAAGTGATGTTATGGAATAGGTCAATGGCCAATGGGAACCATGAAAGGTTTTATACCATGTCGTCTTCGTGAGCTTTCTGGAAGGATTTTTTTTTGGTTTTTTTTTGGGGGGGAGGGGGGGGGGAATGCTGGTAGCTAGCTTCACAGGATTCATGGCATGGGGTTCCAACTGTTAATTTGCTATGCGGCTGTCAAAGTTTCAGACTTGGCTCCACCACAGAATAGGGCGTTTCTTGTTCTAGATATGAAATAATTACCAAACTTGTCAAATTCTTCATGGATACGTTCCTTTTGGGGCCTGGGGAGGTTTGCATCATAGATAAGTAGGTTGTTCACAAATATATGTTAAGATTTCTTTTAAAATATATATTCAGATCCTTCAGAGCTTTCTTTGGCTCTCCATGCCCTAGTTAAATGTGCATCTATCTGCCTAAACTTTTTTAAAGGTTTTCTCAGTTAATAAATGTTGCAACCATGTGTGAAGCAATGTTAGTCAATTCGGTTGCAGGATACAATTAGTGCAATTATACATATAATATTTCCATTGTCTTTGTTTACACTAACATATAGGGATTTCATTTTCGGCTGATCTCTCCTTTCATGCAAATATAGTACTATCTTCTAGAGAATCTAAATTGTTAAAAATTTACTAGGTCAAACATATCCATCTTAATTGATTGAGAAATTTTTATTTTATCGATCTCACTTCGATCATTACATATGACATTAAAATTGATATGCCAAGTATTGATTGACTGAATGAGTTACAATACATAGACGATGAAGTGAATCAATACGTATATAGTGGTTTTGGCTATATTAAATTCATGTTGTGTGAAACTGTGAATGGTATAATTGGCTCTCTTAACGCTTCTTTTACATATATACATTTGACTATTTGAGCAAATTGCAATTACTTCACGACTACCTCCACTTTGTATCTTAATATTAGACATTTTGTATTGAAACACTTCATATTTGTCTCATTTAAATTCAACCGATAACACTGTTAACAAAACTGATAGAATCTAGAATCATTCAGTTCAAGGTCTACATACTAATAGTGATCAAAAAGAGTTAAGGGATGGCAGATTCATAGTTGGAACAAAATGATACAATTTCGTTGATTTGCGCATCCTCTATTCTATTAATTTTGTCAATGATGTTATAGATTGTAGTTAAGTCAGACAAATACGATAGGATAAGGTGCACAATGTCAGAATTGAAATTTAAAATGTAAAGTGAGAATGGAATGTAGTTAGAAAGCACAAAGTTGAATTAGTCCGTCACTCTATACGGATGAAAAAGTACATAAATGAGTTGGTTCCATTTGCCAAGGTGAAAAAAGCAATGAGCTCTTTAGAATCAACAAGACTTATTAATGCAAGCAAATCTCTTCTATAGGTTAAGAAGGATCAAGGATTTGAATGTGGTGTATTTTTTCAAGGTTCGGTGTTCAAATTAATTCTGAGTCTAGGCTGTGTAATTTGACAATGTCTGCCACATAAAAACATGTTTTTCTAGTTCTAAACCACAACAATATATGACGAGGCATCTCTGTCAAAAAATTAAAATAGGAAAGTAAATGTGATGGCAACGTATGACACATATAATCAACACAAGTTGAGCTTATGCCAATGGCTGGTACGACCTTATTATATTTTAATCTTAAGCCTAATTATATTTTAATCTTAAGCCTTTATTAATTAGCAAGGTAGCCTGGAATATCTTCCATGTTTTTTTCTGAAAACAACCGCCCAATAACTATGATTAGTTTCAATTAGAAGCAAAGCAAAAGGCATCAACCTATGGAAGTGTTTAAAGAGTCCAGCTTATATCTTAGGTGTAGATCATTATATAGAGCTAAAGATATAAAATTTGAATAGGGAGATCCAGAGTCAAGGTTGTTTCTGCAACTTTTCAATGTTCAACTTGGTGTGAAGCATGCACGTCCATTGAAAAGTACCTAATAAGCTAATTACCAACTTGATCAATTTGTCAACAAGAATAGAAAAACCCCAATTAAAATTTAAAAGAAAAAGAAAAAGAAATATTTCCTATCTCGTTTGGCAGTTGAAATGTCCAGGGCCTAGCTGATTTATGACTGTCTATTTGTCTGGGATAAATTATGGTCTATAATATCAATTTTTCAGATGACTGGCCTCCAAGAAGTTGAGGAAATTTACCAAATGGTGGCTTAAAAAAAGCATTGCATGACATCCTCCTGTTTTTCTAATCTGCCAACTGTTCTTTAGCATTTAATTTTGTTGCGTACATCTAGAATTTGACAAGGTGAGAAAATGCCGAGTCTCTCAAGTTCATATGGAATATTCTAACCAGCCTTTTTGATGATCAACAAACGAGGATATAGTTTCTCTCAACTGGAAATGAGGATGCAATTTGACCTAAGGCTAATGCACTAGAAAGCTAAAAGAAAGGAAAGAAAGTTGTCAGCTTAGGCACCCAAAAAGTCAAATTTCTAACATATATATTATTAGGGTTGAGAAGCATAATCACTGCTGATTTCAGCTCACATGATTCACGACATGGCTTTTGCATTGCTTATGTGCAATGTCGTTCTCTAGAGTCAAGAATTGGTTCAATCATAAGTGTATTCCAACTTTGGAAGTTGAATAATTGACAATCATCATCCAATTGTTCATAGACAAGAAATTAATTAACTCCTCAAATTCCCTAGTCCATATAATTAACATTGATTAGATTCTTGAAATCTCTGTCTGTCTCACCCACCCTTCAAATTTCTATTATTCTGCCTCACAGCCCTCATCTTCGGGAAAATTGTTTCATATTTGCTCCTCCATTACATGGAGAAAGACTATTTTCCCATCAAATATAAACATCAGCAGAATCCTTCAGTGTAAGGATTATAGGACATGTCCTATGTAAATATTTTGTGGTATAAGTTTCTAGTGTCTTTTATACCTTAAAAAAGTAAATAAACCACCACATTTTTTTATCACATTTTCTAAAATACTAGACCATGAAGCATAATTTGCGTGCGTGTGTGTGTGTGTTGTTGATTGGGGATATTCCAATTGTCGCTGATTTGTTTACATGATCAATGCTTGTGATTCTTAAGTGAATGCCATCAGATCACTTTCGTCAATCGTTATTCAAATCTCAGATTATCAGAGGGATGGTTAAAATCTTAGAAGGTTGGTTAGGTCTTCTAGTCATGGGAATTGTGCTAATACTTCAAGAATTCACTTCGAAGTAACTCTAGTGATGCTTTTAGTTACCAGTAATTAGCAGTAATAGTACGATAAGAACATCCTCAGCACCAGTGAAACTATGACCAGTTAATTCCGCAAAAAGGACAATGGCAAATATAATGAATCACAAAACCAAAAGGGATAATTTCAGAAACCTCCCTTGAGGTTTCTCATAATATCACTTAGCACCCCTGAGGTTTTTAAAATCTCACTTACCTCCCTTAGATTGACATTTTTTGTAACATTATAACCCCTTTCAAAGAAATGCAATCAAGATAAAACTTTTATTCCAATACTACCTTTATATTATTCTACTTATGAAGTTTACAACAATAATAAAAAATAAATCAAGACTAAATTTTTATAAGGTGTAAATTTCTTGATTTAAACTATTTATTTTAGTTGTATTAAAACAAAAGTAAAATTTACACCTTGAAAAAATTACACCATGAAAAATTTATATGTATAAAGAGATTATTTTAGTTATCAATGTAATTTAAACTACATCATGTGTCAAAATTTTTTTTGAATTTATTAATTATAACTGTCCATAAAAATTTTTTTTAAAAATATTCGCTAGTCACTAAAATTCTCCTAAGTAGTTGATTTTGACTAGATTAAATTTATCCATATCCTTTGTTATCCTAACATGATCTCGATGTAGAGAAATATAGAACCGCTATTATATAGTAATTTTTTTAATATACATTTTTGGTTTGAAAATTTTATTTTTTTTTGGCTTTACTTAAGTAGTTATCAAGATCAAGGGTAATGTTGTCAATTGTGAATTTTGATAGGAATATTTAATTTTATCAAGTTGACAAGGGAGGTAAGCGAGATTTTGAAAACCTCAGGGGCGCTAAGTGATATTATGAGGAACCTCAGGGGAGGTTTCTGAAATTATCCCAAACCAAAATGAACATCAGTTTACGACATTTAAAATACTGAGTGAGAAAGAGAAGCAAACCAGCTGACCGGCAAAAATATTAACAAATTTGATTTGATTTAGACTTCTGAGGAATCAGTTTCATCGGCAAGAAACTACTGACAGAAACCGTTCAAGTTCCAACTATAGCTTCAATGCTGGTTAGAACCATGATATTCTATGTGTAAACTGGTTATTCTAGCGCATGCTACAGGGTTGATCTAAATTCCAGAACTTCTGGCGTCATTAACAGTCTCGATGACTTCATAGAATTAATATTATACATGATCCATTGACAGATTATCCCTCAACCCTCAAGTTGCATCAATGGTTTCATCTTTAGACATGGGGCTAATCAATACATACAACTTGTAGCTAGTCAATAATTGGACTAATCATTGCATGTACAACTTGGTTAATCAATAATTCCTGAAGAGTGACGACTATTTTTTTATGACCACATGCAAGCTTTAATGTCAAAGTAAGAGCAATCCAAAGTTCAACAGCTCAAACATAGAGCTTAATATTACTACCTTATAGGATGGCATCCGCATAACTGGAGAACTGATAAATTAAGACCACTGCAAGAGAAATTCGAATAACAAACAATCACCAAGGATGTTGCCTAACTCTTTTACTCAACATACAAACTTCAAAAAGATGCAACCTGAGCTCTGGTTCACATACCAATGAAAATATTCTGAGCATACAAAGAAAATCTTTACTGAAAAAGATAAAGTTAAAAGTAAATACAAAAATATTTTACTAAATGATGAACAGATAATCATTTATCTCAAACATAAGAAGGGAAACTTAATATCCCATTAAAGCCAGATCAGACATTAGCTGCAAGTGTGGATAGATATTCCGTATTCATACAATTCTAGTAAGACTTGACTGACCCAAACCAGTTTCAGGAAAAGCCTAGACACTAGTTGTCTGCTTGAAACAACTGTTCAACCTCTGCTATCACTTTTTCTGCTTCTTCAATTTCTGCACCGTGCTTTTCGTTTGACTCTTCCAACTCAACCTGAAACAGGATTATGTGACTAGCAGTAAGCAAGCAGAATTCTTCTTGTAATCTAAACAGTTGAATCATCAATTTGATTCCCAAAAATTTGAAACACGGAAGCAGAACTACTAATCTAGTATAAACCAGAAAAGACAAGTGATCTTCCTCCAGAACTAGAAACAACTAGCTGTGTCTAAATAAATCAACTAACAAAAGGTTCCATCAAATTATGTTCAGAAAGCAGCAAATCAGCACCATCGCATCTCCACACTCGAAGAAAGTAAATGATATCAACAAAAGGTTAGTGTTAAATTGACCAACCAAGGTGCACCACAAAAGCCCAAAGTTGAAACGCACTGAACATGCAATCAAATCCTAGTCTCTTGCAACAACTGGTCAGAATGTTTCATCATTCTTTTGGCAGAATAGGATATTCCATACTACGTAATACAACATCAAAAATACTTGATGTACAAAATCCAAAGTTAACACTTTTTCAAGCTACAAACAGTGAATATCCATTAAAAGCACGAAGCAAAGACAAATTTCACTCCAATGTAGTACCTCAATCAAGAAATCAGGTTACAAGAAGCATACATCCCCAAAATAAATCAATATCTTACTCTACTCAAATTCCACCAAAAACGTAGGAGCAAGTGAATTTTACAGAAAATTTACACTTTCATTTTCCGAATTGCAGAAGTTATCTTCATTTAGGCACTTCAGCTCATTATTACAACTAATTCAAATAAATTGCTGTTACACTAGACATCAACGTATAACTTACCAGAATATTTTTCAGGTCAGCCAAGGCAGCTTCCAGACGCTTGTGGCAATCGGGAATCATCATCCTAGATTCAGCAAGCACATTTTCCTGCATAATTCGTAAATTGCAAGAAGGTTACAATAGGATACTCTACTACAAAAGAAAGAAACATTAGAGAAAAAAATCAAACAGCAAGTTTCACAGCTTCTATCTGTTAACTGTCATGTAAAAACTGTCTTACTGATCAAAAACAAGCTTTGAGGGCAGTCAGGCAATCCTTAAGAGTCAAGTCACCAGAACAATTTAAAGATCCACAACCATGCCATGCATCAAATGATGTACGCAACCATCCTCAATGCAAATAACAAAATTAAGGTTATAAAGTTTGAGTTTGAGTTAATATACCCAAAAAAATCCTTACCTACACAATGATGTTTTCCTCAATTGCAATATGAGTAGTGCTTCCAATTGCTAACTTGACCTTGTGAAGAAAGACTGAAACAATATTTGTCCCTTATTTTCCTTCTTAATCATCATAACTGGCTTTAACATTTGCAAATTGCAATAACCATCAGAGCATTCCAGAAAGGGGGGAAGTGAAGGCTTTCCTAGAGTCCTTAAATGATGGGCAGGATCTTGAATAGCTTACAGGGAAGCCTTCATTGGTATTATCAGGCTAGAATAACCAAAAATTGGGTAACTTCCCAAACTATGACAGCTTTAGTAGATTTACTATTAAAAAAAAAATCTAGATCACCACTTAGGGTTGAGGTTCATCTGCAAGAGGTCAAATTGTGAATTTTCCTGATTTTCTGGTCCAACCATAAGGCTAAATATTAGTCAACTGCAGCGATCCAGAGAGCAAACTAACTGCATAGGAACAAGCAGGAAGGAAAAACAAAACAGCATTCGCATGCATCCCTTCCAGACTCTAGGTACAGAAACTGTAAACATGTGCATGACAGTATAAAATAGTTCCTCAATGACTACTTTTAGGACCAAAGTTGAAATCATTTATCTAATACTTTGTTCAACAGGATAGCAGTAAATGAAGCAGCAACAAAGTCTCAAAAAAAGGATCAGTTTCCACAGCTAATTTAAAGTTTCCCACTGCCTTGAAGACATGATTTTAGCCCCTATTAGGCAGACAAAAATTCCCAAAAAAGTTAACTCTCAGAACTATTATGTCATTAGATTAGTCATGTGATTTTGGATAGATTGACTATCTGGCAACCTATCATCTTTCGTCACTCTTTAGGGAATTCCTCTTTGATGTAAGGATCTCCAATTTTGTTCTGTTTTACTTTCTGCAATGGAGATTAAGCTTGTTATGAATAAATACTCGAAGCCAAAATATAGCATGTCATCACTTATCTTCCTTCTTATTTCCTAAACTTTGTGATAACCAATAAAGACATTGTTTTTGACATGATGACTAATAAAGGCACTCTTGTCTTAAGTGTGATACCACCTTCGATAAGTTAACATGACACATGCTGTAAGAAACCACTATACGATTAGAACTAATGCAGGACCTGCTGTTTGAGATCATAGGGATCAGCTCCTTTGTCCTTCATGTCAGCAACCTTGGCAGCCTCTCTCTCAACCTCTTTCTCATAGGAATGGAGCTCTTTGACTATGCGCTTGCATGTTGAAGTCTTTATTTTCAGATTTTTCATTGTCAACGCCATTCTGCACAATCTTGTCAAATTAAAATTCCCTGCCAAACCAATATAAAAAGAGTATGTGAAGTGTGTGCACCTGTCTAGAGAACGAGAGACAAATAGACAAAATAATTTCACTTTATGAATTACAGAGAAACATAAACATACATGGTAAGGGGAAATGGAGTAATAGATCTCAGAGAATGCTTTTCTTTCTCTTCAATATTGTTTCTCGTATCAGTACAATCTACTGCAGTCTAAAAAAATGATCTATCTCTTCTTTATATCACTTCCTTTCTTTGCAACATTTTCTAAACAACCAACTTCGACAATTTCATTATTTACCTGTTATGGTCAACCAAATTCAGATTTGACAGAGTAGTACTAGTTGAAACTGCCCCAATTTGAGAAAACTTTCTATTGTTTGAACTTCTTTTGAGAAAGATAACAAAGAGTTATTACATAAAACAAAAGCACATTGCGAATTGATCAAAATTTCCTCTTGCAGGCTCAAGAAAGAAATTCCTAACACATGAAACGTAAGTAATATCCCTAACAGCTTTAATTCAGTCAGATCACATTCTTTCACTCCCTAGAAGCTCAGGCTTTCTGCTTACAACTTTCCCGAAAATATCGGACATTACCAGATGCCTAACCAGTTAATTCAGAGGGCAAATCTTTTTAGCCAATTCAAAACAATATGTTGCAATATCTTACTCTGAGAGCATTCAAAACTGAAAGCAACGAAAAGAAGTTGAATTCTTAGCAACATACAACCCCGTGTTTCTATTTCCTAATCTGAGAAAAACTTTCAGGTTTTCCAGATTCCCATTCTTCTCTGAGTGAGTTAGAACCCTTTACTTTATTCAACAACATAAACCCAATTCAAACTCACAAGCCCTTCCCAAGAATCAACACAAATCATGCTGAAAATCCAACATTTAGATTCAGCAAACAAATAAGCACACGAAGTATGCAAATTATAAGTACATTAGCAGCAAAGTCTGCAATGATTATTTTTTCTTTCTTTCCTTTGAAAAAGAAAATCAGAAAAATGCATAAAACAGGCAAAAAGGATAAGATTAATTGATAGATTAATGGGCATTCATAAATCACTTACGGATTTTGTTGGGGTTGTGAGAGGAAAAATGTGGGCAGAGGAATGAAGCCAAGAGAAGATCGAAGACGAGCTTGAAAAAATGATTCTTTTTTATTTTCTTTGTCCCCTTTACTAAGTTTATTGTTTTTCTCCTATCTTCATGGAGTTATACGATGTCGTTTGGCTTCGAGTCTTTGGAAACCCAACAATTTCTGGCCTTTTCCTTTTCTCATTTTTCTTTTGTTTTCTCTTTATTTTAGTACATTGTAGCACAAGTTATCATCAAACTATTTTAATTCCTCTTATTTTGGTTAATAAACATATATTTGTGTCAAAATGATCATTTTAACTAAGAAAATTGTGTATTTTATCATTCAACTACTAAAATATTTATGTTTTTGGTCACTCAAGTAATAAAAACATATATACATTTTTTCTCCCAAAGTAAAAGTTTTATTATTATTATTATTTTGTCAAGTACATTTGTATTATATGAATAAATATTTTTTCTCAGAAAATTCAAAGTAAACAGCAAAAATAATAGCCAAGCTATTTAGAATTACATATTTTGATCCCTAAACATTTGGCTTAGCCAATGTAGTCATTTAACCTAATAAAAAGTATATTTTTGGTCATTCAATTAATAAAAACTATTATTTGTAGTTACACAATAACAGAAAATATACGTTTTTTGGTCACAAAATATATGTTCTGATTAGTTAAATGATCATTTTGACTAAAGAAAAGGTGATAGGGAGATAATTATGCATTTAATTTGTTGATATTTGGTCTTAATTTTGGTCACTTATTGTGCAAAGAATTGGGTTTCTACTCATAATTGGTTTTTGTCTCAATTTCAGGCACTTGGTGCGTAAAAGTGATATTTAAAGGTGATTTTCCGAATATCTTCAGAGAATGAATTGGCAACAAATTAGGAAGTAAGCGCATGGAAGACTCCATGGCTACTTAAAAGGGCACAAGAGACGGTGGAGAATTTTAAGGAGAATCCAATTTGTTTCCAAGTGCGGGAAGAGTCCCAAAAGGAAGTGGAGTAATATCCGAAGATGTTGCCTAATTGCTGAGGGCTTCCGAATTCTTTGAAGAGTTCCAGAGGCAACATGGATTTGGACTTCTTCTTTCCTTGGACTCAACAAAATTGGAGACTATTATATAGAAGAAGCTTTCTGCCAGTGGAACATCATATCTGTAGCCTAGCATTACTTTTAGTTTTCCTTGCTTTTCTTTTTGTGCGCCCCCACTTAGCTTAGTAGTAGGCAGTGACCGCATAAACAATTTCGTTTAGCTTACTTTCCCGTTTTTCCGTCTTTCCTCGTTTCTCGTCGTTCCGTAGCTTAGCATATTTTATTAGTTTCTAGTTTGCCTAGTGGTGACCTATAGCATCGGGAAGTACTTTGCGTTATTTCTCAATTCAAGTAGCACTAATTCCCCATTGACGGCTTGG
This sequence comes from Gardenia jasminoides, assembly GCA_013103745.1. NCBI lineage: Eukaryota > Viridiplantae > Streptophyta > Magnoliopsida > Gentianales > Rubiaceae > Gardenia > Gardenia jasminoides. The sequence continues at coordinate 35,802,559 of CM023102.1, forward strand.
GATTGCGAATACAATTGTTTTCCTTTTCGAGTGGAATTAATTTGCACGGAAATTACAACTGCCATGGAAAAGATGTTGAGGCGTGGCTAATCTTCTTTTCTAGTTGAGGAATAATCAAGACTCGGGGCACCATAATTGTGAGATCATTTTGATTATTAATTTTAATTTATACATTCATGGGTATTTAATTATTCTCTGTTTTTCCATTAATTATTATTATTTGGATTTATTGGGATGAATAAGGCCTATTGTTCAATTGTCTAAATAATCAATAGCCAATTAAGGTGTTGGCGCGTCGCCTTTAAGCATCTTGATTAGTGGCAAACGAGACAATTTCACCGCCTCACAAGCGGTCTAATTTGGATCGTGGGAATAATTAATCTAACCTAAGTAAACCCGCATGTGTGTTTGCCATCTAGAATTGGGTCTTTCTAATTCCTAATGTTGTGACTACATTAAATCCTATGAGCGTCTCTAGGGTTGTCTAGTTCACAAGAGAGTAGTTTATGAGCGTCTCTGGACTACTATAAAATTAAGGAAAGATTGGTGGTTGGGCGCGTCGCTTGACCACTATAACCAATTTATTCGTGAATGTATGAATATTTTCATGAATTTATGATCAGTTGTGTGCACCGGTGCTGAAATTAATTCCTTGACTAGGTTGTTTTAATTCATTGTTTCTTGTGTTATTTAATTCCTGCATTTTGCTTAATTAGAATTTCAGCTTTTATTTCTTTTTAATTATTTGCTCTCTTTTCCAAAAACCCCCCAAATTCTCTGTAGAAAATAAATCACCCACTCCCTGTGGATACGACCCTACTCGCCATTATACTTAAATTCATATTTTTAGAGTAGGTATTTTATTTTTGGCAGTTTGACACCCACCAAATTTTGGCACCGCTGCCAGGGACTGGTGCTTGAATTATTTTCTCAAATTTTTTTTTCTCCTTTATTTCTCCTCTATTTTTCTTACTAGTTGATGGCTACTAAATTTCAATATTTTGGTAATAGATTGGACTTTGTTCCTAATTGGATTAATGAGAGCTATTCTATTAGTGATTCTTGTTCAGATGATCTAGCTTCTCTTGTACAAAAATTGAATGATGGACAGAAACTGCAAGTCAACATTTGTAGAATATGTCAATTGGATCATCTAACTGACTGGTGCCTGCTACTTCAAGAAGACATAGATGATCAAATTTGTGATGTTGGAGTATTCCAAAATCCATCTCCACCAATGTTTAATACTTATTCAAATGTGTATAATCAAGGATGGTGGGATTACCCCAACTATAGCTATGAAGTGAGTCCAACATCTCAATCCTCATTCTCTAGTGGGGGGAGTTCTTTGGAAGATCTTGTTAAGAGCTTGGCTACAAGCATTGCTCAACTCCAACAAACCACTGCTCAGTTCCAACAAAGCACTGCTCAATTTCAACTAGAGACAAAGACAAGCATTCGTAATTTGGAGAATCAAGTGTGTCTACTGGCAGCTACTTTGAGCCAAATGACGTCTCAGAATTCTGAAATATTGCACTCAGAGACCCTTGTCAATCCCGAACCAGATATGAGTACAATTACCTTGAGAAGTGGTGACGAATGGCAAGAGATTCAAAGGGAAGAATCTAAGTCTGTGGTTGAAGAGAAAGTTGAGGAAGAAACAATGGGATCCCAACCTCTAGTCTCTCCAGTCAAAAAGTCCAATGAAGAAATCCCAACTATGGTGACACCTCCTTTATCCCTAACTCTTATCTCTCATTCTATATTTTCTATTGGTGAGATTGATTTTGTTATACCAGAAATTTTTGAGTTTCATGATAGAGATAAGTTAGGAGTTGCAAAGACTATTAGATCATTAATTGATTGTGATGAAAGAGTAAATAAAGAATTGAAAACATTACTTGCATGTTTGCAACCATTCGCTAGTCAAAAGATGAAAGTCGCTCATGTGCTTAAAACTTTCTCTATTCTTGATAAATATCATGAATATGAGAATGATGTAATGAAAAGAGTTATACGATTTTATCCTCCATAACCAAGCATGGAAATGTCTAATCAAAGACATTAAAGAAAGGCGCTGCTTGAGAGGCAACCCAAGAATTTAATTTTTCGTTTTTCTCATTTTTAGGTTTTCCTTTATTAATAGTTTTTTGAAATTATCTTTGAGTATGTTGCAGTGGTAATGGGCAGAAGACTTCAACTTCTCTGGCGTGCCCACGCCAGAGAGTGCTTCTGGAGGCAAAGCAAAGAGGTGATGATCAGAAGACTTCTACTTATCTGGCGTGCCCACGCTTTCTAAGCGGATGTCAGATGCTCAAGCTTGGATGAGAATCAGAGGACTCTAACTTGCAATGCGTGCCCACGTCTTACAGGCACGTTTGAAGCCAGTGCAAGGAAGTGATGGGCAGAAGACTCATACTTCTACAGCGTGCCCAAACCTTACAACGGATGAGGTGTATACCAAAAAAAAAAAAATTCCCTCTTTTATTGTAATTCTTTTTATCTTATTCCTTACAGCATCTAGTATCCGTATTCATTGTCTACTGTGACTCTCGAATCTCTTGTGCTCCAAATTTCATTGATGATTGGACATCAACTCAAGCATTTTCATCCTTTAACCTCCTCCGGTGCTTCATTATCTAATCAGGGGAGTCCTCTTATTTTCTTTTTACTTTTTATTTTCATCCATTGAGGACAATATCTGATTTAGGTGTGGTGGAGGGGATATTTTCTCAGATGTATATATTTTTTCAAAAATTTTTAAGTTTTTCACAACTTTTTGCAATTTCTTAGGATTTTGTTTTATTGTGAAAAGTAAGAAAGATGCAAGTATGATTAGTGAAATTTTTGCTAGCATGAGTATTATATTTTTCTTGCAATTGATTCAATTGATGGATGTACAAGATTTGACAAATTTTTAGCAATTGGTGAGCTTTTGAGCCTAAGGAGCACACTATTCATAAATGGCTCTAATTTCTTTCATTGAGTGATATCGCACATGGTTAGATTATTCTAGAACTTGCTTTGTTATGCATGTCGAGACCACATTATTGAATTTGATGCATGAAAGTGATAAGGGCACTTAGGTTTACCCCTTTTGACTTTCTAAAGACCTGTCCCAATTATATTTTCCCTAATTGACCATGTTTGAACCAAGCCTTTTCATTGTTTAAAAACACTTTGAATTACCCTTAATCCAATTTTTGTTTGTACCTTCTTATTTAAACCCTGTGTCAAAGGAATTCCTTAATTTTATTGCATGATGATTTCAATTAGTGGTGCAAGGGTATGGTTGAAACTAGCAAGTGTGTTTATATTTCATTATTAGTTATGTTTTGTTGAAAAAAAAAAAAAGAAGCAAAAAAGCAAAAAAAAAAAAAGAGAGAGAGAGAGAAAAATAAAAAAAAGCAAAAAAAAAAAGAAGAGAAGAAAATGAAAAAAAGAAGTTGTGAAGTGAAGCGTTCATATATATATATATATATATATATATATATATATGTTGTATTGTGGTAGTTAGGCAAAGTTCAGATTGTGTTATCACTTGCAAAGGTTAATTTGATATGCTTTGGAGGGCTTGTGCAAATGAAGAAGACAATTGAAGCATGCAATGGATTGTTGGTATTTCCTTTGATGTGTTTAGCCTAAATTTTCCTTTTTTATCCAACTCTTTACCTAAGCCTCATTACATCCCTTGTTAAAGATCCTTTGATTTTTGTATTGAATTCATTTTGAGTAGTGGAGATATGATATATTAGCAAACTTATGGTAATATCTTTCCATGTTGTTGATCTGAGCATATATATCCCTTCAAACACTTTTGAGTGTTAAGCGATACACTAATATCCGTGTGAGAATTGAATCTTTTGCATCCTGATTTTGATGAAGTTATTGAGAAGATTTGATACTCGTGTTAGTTTATTGTACTATGAAGTATTTGCTATCTTGATTGTGATAGTGAATGCTTGAAGACAAGCATTGTCTAGGTGTGAGGGAATTTGATAGGAAGATAATTATGCATTTAATTTGTTGATATTTGATCTTAATTTTGGTCACTTATTGTGCAAAGAATTGGGTTTCTACTCATAATTGGTTTTTGTCTCAATTTCAGGCACTTGGTGCTTAAAAGTGATATTTAAAGGTGATTTCCCGAATATCTTCAGAGAATGAATTGGCAACAAATTAGGAAGTAAGCGCATGGAAGACTCCATGGCTACTTAAAAGGGCACAAGAGACGATGGAGAATTTTAAGGAGAATCCAATTTGTTTCCAAGTGCGGGAAGAGTCCCAAAAGGAAGTGGAGTAATATCCGAAGATGTTGCCTAATTGCTGAGGGCTTCCGAATTCTTTGAAGAGTTCCAGAGGCAACATGGATTCGGACTTCTTGTTTCCTTGGACTCAACAAAATTGGAGACTATTATATAGAAGAAGCTTTCTGCCGGTGGAACATCATATCTGTAGCCTAGCATTACTTTTAGTTTTCCTTGCTTTTCTTTTTGTGCGCCCCCACTTAGCTTAGTAGTAGGCAGTAACCTCGTAAACAATTTCATTTAGCTTGCTTTCCCATTTTTCCATCTTTCCTCGTTTTTCGTCGTTCCGTAGCTTAGCATATTTTATTAGTTTCTAGTTTGCTTGGTGGTGACCTATAGCATCAGGAAGTACTTTGCGTTATTTCTCAATTCAAGTAGCACTAATTCCCCATTGACGGCTTGGGATTGCGAATACAATTGTTTTCCTTTTTGAGTGGAATTAATTTGCATGGAAATCACAACTGCCATGGGAAAGATGTTGAGGCGTGGCTAATCTTCTTTTCTAGTTGAGAAATAATCAAGACTCGGAGCACCATAACTGTGAGATCGTCTTGATTATTAATTTTAATTTATTTATTCATGAGTACTTAATTATTCTCTATTTTTCCATTAATTATTATTATTTGGATTTATTGGATGAATAAGGCCTGTTGTTCAATTGTCTAAATAATTGATAGCCAATTAAGGTGTTGGCGCGTCGCCTTTAAGCATCTTGATTAGTGGCAAACGAGACAATTTCACCTCTTCGCAAGAGGTCTAATTTGGATCGTAGGGATAATTAATCTATCCTAAGTAAACCCGCATGTGTGTTTGCCATTTAGAATTGGGTCTTTCTCATTCCTAATGCTGTAACTACATTAAATCCTATGAGTGTCTCTAGGGTTGTCCAGTTCACAAGAGGGTAGTTTATGAGCGTCTCTGGACTACTATAAAATTAAGGAAAGATTGGTGGTTAGGCGCGTCGTTTGACCACTATAACCAATTTATTCGTGAATGTATGAATATTTTCATGAATCTATGATCAGTTGTGTGCACCGGTGTTGAGATTAATTCCTTGACTAGGTTGTTTTAATTCATTGTTTCTTGTGTTATTTAATTCCTGCATTTTTCTTAATTAGAATTTCAGCTTTTATTTCTTTTTAATTATTTGCTCTCTTTTCCAAAAACCCCCCAAATTCTCTGTAGGAAATAAATCACCCACTCCCTGTGGATACGACCTTACTCGCCATTATACTTAAATTCATATTTTTAGAGTAGGTATTTTATTTTTAGCGGTTTGACACCCACCAAAAGGTTTGATGATCGAAACAATGAATCAACAAATAGTTGAGTGAGAATTTGTGACATTTGCTAAAAAATTCAACAATCACTTGCTCAAAAATTCAATAATCAAAATAGATCATTTTAATTAGTTTAGTAATCATTTATGCTATTTTGCTTTTTTTTTAATCTTTTGTTTTGTTTCTTCTTTTCTTTTCTTTTACTTTTCTTCTTCTCCTCAAGTTACATTTTACTAGCATTCTCTCTCTAGAATGAGAGCCTCTCTCTCTCATTGAAGAGCTTCCCTCCTCACTGTAGGAGTTTTTTCAAGTTTTAAATCAAACATCCAAATTTCAAAAAATAAAAAAGCAAGAACAACCACTCAAAGCTCTCCCAACCCCAATTAATCACTCAGACCTACCTGTTCACCTCTTAAAAGAACCGTTGATCTAAGACAAGAATGCAAGAATAAATGCTATAACCCAGTACCAGAGTTGTTGGGACACAAAAGGATCTGTTGGCTTTGACCACTTTTCTAGTTTTAACCCACCTCACACATTTTAGTCTTTTAGATCTAATTTCGGCTTCACTGAAAAATTACTTTTTTGGCTGTTTTATTCCACAGGTTTGATCATTACCAACATTCACTGGTGGAATTTGTGCGAGGAACAGAAGGGAGAAATCAAAATGGCTGAAGAACTCATATATGCTTTGCAAAGATTCGATCTAAACCCAATTGAAAGAGAAGGAGTAGACCTGGGTTTGGAGGAAATCCAACAGAGCATAAAGGAATGTAACTTCAACTTACTAGGCAAAGTTATTGGCGAAAGGATAGCCAACTTCAGGGGATAAGAACTTCACTCATGCACGGTGTTATCTAGAAATATGAGAGTGGAATTCAAGGCAAACCTATTTGGTTTCATTTAGGCTGAGCTGGCAGAGCAGTGTTGACTAGCGGCCTATGGATCATGGACAACCAAATCATAGTAATGAAGGAGTGGAAAGAAGGAATGGAAATGAACATGGAGGCCTAAAGCTGCTTTCATATGGATCAGATCTGGAATATGCCACTCCATTGGCTAAGCTGAGCGTGAGCTTCAAAATAGGAAAAATTTTCAACTCAGTGAGAGAGGTCATCACACCAGTAGGAGGAAGGAAAACTGGTAGGCATATGAAAATCTATGCTGAAATCAACATTCTGAGCCTCTCCTCGAGGGACAAAGGTCAATTTAAATGGGTACAACACCGGTAGAGTTTAAGTACGAGAAATGTCCAAATTTCTGCTACAAATGTGGTATAATTAGCCATGGAGACAAGAAATGCAACCATGAAGGAACAAGCGATATGTCAGAAGAAGATCAGTATGGGGCATGGATGAAGGCAAGAAGTATTATGACATCACCCATCAGAAATAGAAAAAGCTGGACACCAGATAATAAAGAAGAAGGGAGACGAATGGTGGTGAAGGAGATGGAAAATACAAATACCGGGACTAAGAGGGAGGAGTAGGACAGCAGTGAGGGTGAAAAATAGATTGATCAAGGTGGGCATGGGAAAGTGGGAGACAATCATAGAACAAATCTGGACATTCTGAGAACTAAGAAAAAGAAAGGCTATAAAGGGGAAAATAGGGGTGGAAAGGAATCACAAAAGGAGGAAATTCAGGAAAGGCAGAGCAAAGAAGGCCAAATTGAAAAGGCTATATGTAATTGCGGGCCAACAAGAAACTCAATAATTGATGAACAAATGAAGGAAAAGGGGAGTGATAAGAATCAATCTGAGCAGGAAAAGAGATAGAATCTGAGAGAAAAAAGGACGTGAGAATCGACAAGAACAAAACAAAATTGGACACACAAGGAGCAAGGCTCAAGGGCTTCATAAGAATCAAAAGAAAACCTCTGGAAAACATCACAAATCTGGACAAAGACAAAAGAAACTCCGGGAAGAGGAAAACAACATCTCAAGATGAAGATATAGATATGATGGAAGAGAGGACCAGGAAGAACTAAAAAACAAGATGCAGAAGACAAACTTGGCAGAAAGAACATGGAATGGGAAGATGGAGACTAATCCCACAATGCCTCCACTATGCAAATGAATGCTGTGGTGTGGAACTGCAGAGATGCAAGAGGACCCTTAGCAGTTCCCCATTGCAAGAAGGTAATCAATCTCTACCTTCCGAATTTAATTTTCTTGTGTGAGACAAAAAATCAAAAAAAAGTGCATGGAGGCTATTAGGAAAAGAATAAAATTTGATAATTGCTATAGTGTGGACTCGGTAGGTAGATGAGGTGGATTGGCAGTGTTTTGGAATAATGACTTGAATGTACAGTATGTGAATGACCATGGCTTCTTCATCGAAGTCCAGATCAATGATAAGGATAGAAACTGCTGTTGGTGGTTTGTGGACATTTATGCAAATTTGGATGATAAAATCAGGAAGAATCAGTGGAAAATTGTGCAATAGAAAAAAAGGAAATGGGGTGATAAATGGATTCTGGCAGGGGATTTTAACAATATCTTTAGTAATGAGGAAAAATGGGGAGAAAGGGAAAAAACAAGAATCTAGCTTCCAAGACTTTAAAGAATATATTGAGACCAATGAGCTGATTGATTTGGGGTATGAAGGTCTACCTTGGACATGGTCTAACAAATGGGAAGAAGGGGGTCTAGTGAAAGAAAGATTGGATAGGGGGTTGGGTAGTGTGGAGTGGAATCAAGTATATCCGAATGTAAGGTGCAAGCATATACACAAGGAAGCGTAGCTGTATCCTTTTGATAAACACTGATCCACAAACAAAGAAATATAAGAAAAGATTCTATTTTGATTAAAGATGGACTCAGGAAGAGAAGCAAAGGAGATAATAGCAAAAGCATGGGCTAAAAACTACCAAGGATCGAAACTTTTCAAGGTGACAAGGAACATGCAGAAGACACCTGATTGAATGGAATAAAAAGAAAAGGAACAATGCGAGAAGGCAAATTTAGGTGTTGAAAGACCAAATAGAGAATACTAAGGAACAATGATTGCAAAATGCAAAAACAGTGCTGGATGATCTAAAAGGCAAGCTGAGTAAAGCCTATAAGGAGAAGGAGATCTACTGGACTCAAAAAGCAAAGAATAAGTGGCTGAAAAAGGGAGACAGAAACACGGCCTTTTTTCATACATCAGTGGGGATTTGAAGAAGGAGGAACAAAATATCAGCCTACAAAGATAGGATGGGAGCTAGGTGGAAGACAAAGAGGAGATGGTTGAGGAGATTAGCAATTTCTTTAACAACATTTTTTCTAACTCACAACCAAAGAACTTTGACAACCTCCTTGAAGGTGTTCCTTGCACAATATCCAATCAGATGAACGAAAGCTTGATCAAACCTGTGAACGAGAAGGAAGTCAAAACAGCACTTTTTTCAATGCATCCCAATAAGGCCCCTGGGCCAGATGGTATGTCACCCCTTTTTTTCCAACAATACTGGCATATTATCAATTGTGATGTTGTGAATGTTGTGAAAAGCTTTTTTCATAGTGGTCATATTCTCAAGGCAGTTAATGAAACTTTAATGACCTTAATTCCAAAAGTTGATGCACCAACCCAATTATCTCAATATAGACCTATTAGCCTATGCAATGTTTTGTTTAAAATAGTGTGAAAAATTTTGGCAAATAGGATGAAGAAGGTCTTGCCTCAATGCATCAATAAGTCTCAATCAGCTTTTGTTTCGGGCAGACAAATTCTTGATAATGTTATTCTGGCCCATGAAGTTTTACATTTTCTCAAAAATAAAAGGAAGGGTAGGATGGGGAGTATGACTATAAAGTTGGACATGTTGAAAGCCTATGATAGGGTAGAATGGCAATTTTTGGGAAGGATAATGTTAAAAATGGGTTTTTTTTCCCTTGTGGGTAAAATAGGTTATGAACTGCATTTCAACAGTATCATACTTCTTCAACCTCAATGGGAAAGGGTGGGGTATATCCAACCTACCAGAGGAATTAGGCAGGGGGACTCTATCCCCCTACCTCTTTCTAATATGTGCGGAAGGCCTATCAAACCTGATAAATTCTGCTTGCAATACAAATCAGTGGATAGGAATTAAGGTGGGAAGAAAGTGCCTCCCTATCACCCATCTTTTTTTTGCAGATGATGCCTTGCTATGTTGTGATGCCACACCACAGGAGGCCTAGACAGTAAAGAAGGTCTTGGATCAATATGCAGAAGCATCAGGCCAATTGATAAACTTTGAGAAATCAGTTGTCTACTTCAGCCAGAACACAGCCTTGGAAACCAGAAATACAATATGCAATAAACTAGGCAACTTGAAGGAGGCATTTAATGGCAAATACCTTGGTCTCCCAATGGTGATTTGAAGAACTAAGAATCAAGTTTTTGGCAAAATCAAAGGTAGAGTTAGTAAAAAGTTACAGGAATGGAAAATGAATATGTTGAGTTTAGCTGGAAAGGAGGTCCTTATTAAGGCAATAGCAATGGCAATTCCAACCTACACAATGTCTTGTTTCAAAATCCCCAAAGGCATATGCAAAGACATCAGCAAAAGAATTGCAAATTTCTGGTGGGGAGCGGATGAGAACCACAGAAAGATGCATGGAGTTAAGTGGAATACACTGACTGAAGTCAAAGGAAAAAGTGGAATGGGATTCAGAGATCTAGAGTGTTTTAACTCAGCTTTACTTGCAAAACAACTTTGGAGAATCATAACACAACCAAAACTGTTTGTCAGCAAGATCATAGAGAAGAAGTACTGGAAATCTGAGTGTGATTGGATGGCAGAAACAACAAAAACTGCATCGTTTGTTTGGAAAAGTATATCAAGTGCAAGACACCTGCTTTTGAATGGGATGAGGAAAAGAGTAGGCAATGGCAACACAATCAGAATTTGGCAAGATAAATGGATCCCAGAATCTAGGAATGGAAGGCCAATCTCAGGAAGGAATGTGTAATCAAACGCCTATCTTGTAAAGGAACTTATCAAGGAGGGACAATGGGACAAAAGGTTACTAAATAGAATTTTCCTTAGGGAGGATGCTAAAAACATAGCCAAAATCCCACTGAGCCTGTACAATAGAGAAGATGACTGTTGCTGGAATTGCTCAAAGTCTGGAGTGTATACAGTCAAATCTGGATATGCTCTAGCAAAACAGATGGCAGCTGAAACATCGAAAGCAGAGACAATCAAAGAACAAACTAGCCACTATAACACGAAGGAAAGTCTCTGGAAACATGTATAGGGATCGAAGGTAAAGTTTAAATTAAAACACTTCATTTGGAGCTGCCTACATAATTGCCTTCCTGTAAATGAGATGATACACAAAAGAATAGGAAAAGGAACTCCATTTTGCACAATATGTGGAGAAGGGGCGGAAACGGTGGAACATATGTTTTTTGAATGCGGACATGCAAAAACAATCTGGAAACTCAGTCCAATCTCATGGGAATGATTACGAGATCTGCAAGCCAACTTCTGGAGATGGTGGGAAGGAATATTAAGAGCAAAGGAAAGAGAAAGAGAAGAGACCATATTGAGTTGATAATTAATATACTCTGGCAAATTTGGAAAGTTAGAAACAATGCCAGCTTCAACAATGAGAAACAGAGTGAAGTGAGAATTGTTTAAAAGCCTAACGCAAAGATGGTTGGAGTTCAAGGAAGGCTGTGAAACGGAAAAGCAGTAAGCATTCTTTGAAACAACCCTCGAATAAAAGTTGGAGACCACCTGACAACATGTGATCTGAGTGCTGCACGGATCTTTGCGATTTCCTAAAGATGAGCAGGAAAAAAAGCATGGTGGCAGAGTTGGAAAGGAGAGATTCTATGAGTATGGGCAATAGTTGAATCAAAAATGGGAGAAGCATGCATGGAAGAAGCTCTAGCTGCCATGCAAATGGGGAAGGAAGCAGAATGGAGGGAAATAGACATCCAATCTGATTGCAAGCAATTAATTGACAAGATCTGGCTGGAGATCTGAAAGATAAATATGCTTGGAAGATATCTTGCAAATGAGAGAGCTATTTCAGTAATGCACATTCTCTTTTGCGTATAGATCAGGAAATGAATTGTGTCATAGGCTAGCAAAATACGTAGTAAAGCTAGTTAACGATGTAAAGTGGAAACATAATTTCCCAATTTGGTCAAAGGAGATTGCACTCAAGAAATTTAGGATGAGTGCCCCTTTTTGTAATTAACTCTTGTTTTATCAAGGTTATAAATGAACAAAGTTATCGTTTGGACCAAAAAAACAAAAAAAACAAAAAAAAAGTTGCATTTTACCCCCTCCCCCCAGTACTTTCAAAGATTTTAGATTTCCCCCCTCCAACTTTCAAAACCAATGACCACTTCAATCCAAAATCCACTGATTAACTGTGATTGAATCGGAGCAACTCAGTAACTCAGCTCTCATTTAGCTAGTACAACAATGCAGGCCACGGAGAGCTCCGATTTACCGCCTCCACTTACCCGGGAAGAATCCGGACCCGGAGCAACAGACTCCACATCCGGCTTCAAAACGGGGCAGAGAGTTCACTCCGCCGGCGACACCAGGCGAATCGGAACGGTCAAGTACGTGGGACCCGTGGAAGGCTATTCGGGGACATGGGTCGGCGTCGACTGGGACGACGACGGCCAAGGCAAGCATGACGGGTCCCACAATGGCGTCCAGTATTTCCAAGCCAGAGGGCCCAAGACAGCGTCTTTCGTCCGCCCCCATAACTTGAGCTCCGGGATCACGCTGTTGGAGGCCCTTCAGGGTCGCTATCGTGGCACTTCCACTAAAGAAGAAGAAGGTAATTGGCATATCCAAAGTTAAATCGAGTGTTGTACTCTGTGCTTTAAAGGTTGTACGCTCCCCAACCAACCCCACAAAAAAAAAAAAGCATTTTCAGTTCTTCGTTTCGTTTCGTTTTGTTTTGTTTTGGTGAAATGTGATGGGTTTTTCGTGGTTTTGGGAAACGTGAAATGGGGTGGTGGAGTTCTTGTTATTGCTTATAGATGGTGCTGTACTCTCTGCTTCAAAGGTTGTATCTTTATGTCCTTGTCTAAAGCATTTTCAGTTCTTTGTTTTGTTTTGGTGAAAATGGCGGTTCAAGGGATGATCGGTGTTTCATGTTTCCTTGCTCTGTGAAATGCAATAGAGAGTTTTTATTATTTATGCTGCTATTGTGATTGTACCTCTGTTGTATTTGTCACTATTTTCCCATGTATATTTATATCAGTGTGGTATTCTTTTGTTTTTCCATTTTTCTTTTCATCCATCTTCATGTCTGTGAAGATGACAACAGTAATGTATAGGTTTTAAGTGTGATTCTTTGGTATACACCAGATGAGATGTATGTGCTTTCTTCAACGAATAAACGCGTATCAATTGAGCTTCTTGGCAAAGAAAAAATTCAAAACAAGCTGAGTAGATTTGAGGAGTTGACGGGCGTGTCACTCTCTTTTTTGGGGGTTAGCTCTCCTGGACCTTCAGGCCAAATCAGTAATACTCTACCAAGTGAGTTTGGCCTCTTATGTTCAGTCATTTTGTATATTCTACATTCCACTTCTCTTAACAATGCTCCACATTTGTATGTTTCACAATTTTCAATTTCAATACTCAAAGCCTTTCATGTATTTCAATATTTCTCTGCTATTCTTTTACTTGTTTTATTTTCCTTTCTGATTTTATGACCCAATAGCATTCTTTTACTTGTTATATTTCTCTGCACAATATCCCCCCCCCCCCAAAACCAAAAGGGGCTTTTATTTTGTGAGACCAGTGACTATTGAAGATCTCACATTGGTTCATTGCAGATTTGAAGCAGCTTGATTTGACTGGGAACCTGCTTTCTGATTGGAAAGTATGTCCTTTTGCTGGTAAAGATATACATCTGCAAAATTGGGGGAAAGATGATGATCTGTTAGAGCTTCAGATTGATAAATGATTACTGCTACCTCTCATATTGATTGCATGCTTTACCAAATAGTCCTAATACCAATGTTCTCTGCACTCTTTTGCATAATTACATTTTAATCCGTTTAACATTTTTGCTCTGCAGAATTGTTGCACACATGTCTACTCAAACTTATTTTGTAATAGAGAAATGGCTATGGCGAAATAATGACTTATGATAATTATGAGACTCTTGTGTTCTAAGGAAACTTTGGCTTTGATCAGATCCTATCAATAGTATACAACTATACATCAGCTCATCCTTTGCACTTCCTGAGGTTCTCGAACCCTTTTCATATGCAATAGTTGTAAATGATGTGCTTCTTATTCTTAATAGGGAAATCTGCTTGAAGCTTAGTAAGTGCAGTCTAAGGAAAATCTTTTTGCAGGATGTTGGCATCATCTGTAAAGAGTTACCTGCACTTGAAATTCTCAATCTTTCCAACAATTCAATGTTAGATGATGCAATTGGGATGCCCAACCTACACAAAATAAGGATTCTAGTTTTGAACCATATCGGCATAAACTGGAAGCAGGTGTGGGCTCCTCTTGAGAGTTCAAATTTCCTTTGTTGTTCATGCTTTTCCTTTCTTTAAACATGTGATGATACTTTTTCTAATAAATGACCTCATTCGGCAGGTTGAAATGCTTAAAGATTCAGTTCCATGCATAGAGGAGCTTCATCTGATAGGGAACAATATAAAAGAAATTACGGTCAGTGTTTACCCATTGCCATGATATTCTGCTTTTCATTCATTACTCAAAGTTCCTGAAACATCTGATTAGATGAGACGCACTGGTGACAAAGAAAAGACCATTACACTAACATTCACATTGTCAACCAGCAAAAAAATGTATGAGATGAACTAACCTGATGGTCTATGTAATTCAGTGAGTCAGCTGCATTAGGTAGAGTTAAGACACCAAATAAAAATATGAATAACAATTAATTACCATGGTAGTTACTCAGCCTGATTTCTTAGAAAGTTGGCCCTTATCCTTGTATATGATCTAGAAACGGAAGACCAGCAATAACTTCTTTTGTTGGCCTTAGTAGTCAATCTTGTTATCTCAAAAGAGGTCCCCATCCCAGATAGCATTCAATTTTTCTCTAAAATCTGCTGCAGTGGATTGAGCAACGGACTTGCACATGAGATTAGGCCCTAATTTTGACTTGCTGCGTCTGAACTCTGAAGTATGGACTGAGGATTGGCAATTGTGAAAAGTAATATATAAAGGCTCTTAGTCTTGTTTCCCATTTTCCTTGGGGATCATGATGGTATCTATTAACTTCCCATAGGAACCTGCCGTTGACCTACCACATTGAATAGACCTATTGAAGTGGGCATTTCTGATATGCTTAAGAGCATATATTATCTATGTCATGCAATAAGAAGTATACTTAATGGTTGAATATGTGGCCATCTGAGATCTGAAGACTCAATTTATCCATTCTTGCTATATTCTAGACAGCAGTGTCAATCTGTAGTTTGTACTAATATCCCCGATTGATATGAGAGTGGGTTAGGGTTAACTTTTGTTGGCTGCCTGGGTTTGCTACTTATAAATGTCTCAGCTACCATGTAATTCATAAGAATATCCATAGGGATCAATCTTACTGAAGCAGACAGGAGTCTGAAGACTGGCATCAAGACTAGGTTGCTTTTCCATTTCCGTACTTCTCTTCATGGAAGAAAAAGGGAAGAACCCAATGCCATTACTTGCAACAAAATTATTTTAGTTAATGCATTAAATTCGATCTATGTGTCTTTGCTTACAGAATGAGTAGTTAAGCTTGTAAATACAGGCTTTCCCTGCATTGATTTGAAAGGGCAGTTAGCTTGGAATTTGGACAGGGAAGAAGATAAGCTGATAGCATCTGTAAGTTTCAGTATAGTAACAGGTTGCAAGTTACTTTGTGGGCATTGGGTGACAACAAATGCCTGGTACTTGGAACTTGGTTATAGAAGTACCTATATACACATATTTTTTGGAGAAATCTGTGGAAGATTTTGATGGGGAAGAAAGATGAGATCAAAGAAGCCCAATGTTTATTGTGTTCTAGAGGGAAAGATGGTGATATTCCTTGTCCAGAGAGGAGTGATGCTGATTTCAGAGGTGATGCTAATTCCAGGAGTAGTGTGCAGACTATGGTAGACAGGAGCAATACATGGGTTCGGCAATTATGAAATTGCTACCCTGAGAAACACAGACTCTTTCACTGAAATTTCTCTAACCTTGGGGATTAATATCGAGTAGAAAGAACATGTTAAGAGTATTGAGAAATTTTTTATCTAGAGGAGAAAAAATATAGCATGTGTTACAAAATTAATGCATCTTGAGTTTGACCAGTGAAGTTTGATAATTCTTTAGGATCCTTAGGCATCATGGTAATGAGACTTGTAACTTGAACATGATGCTTTGGAAAGCTTGATAATAGACCCTTTCAAGTGATATTTTTTCAGATCGTTAAAACTTGGCTATTTTCTTTTCCATTGTTTCCTTGAATGAGTTATCTGCATGGAATGCTACTAGATTTCTTGACTGTATCTGGCTCAGTGACTGCTATGCTTGAAAATATACTAAATTTCATATATAACCACTTATGGATTATTTATGTTATGTCTTTTATGACTAAATTTCACATATAACCACTTATGGACTTTTATGTTTTGCCTTTTGCCCAGCCACCATCTTCCAAGAGGGTAGAAGGATTTGATTATCTCGTCTTCTTAATCTGGAAGAGAATTGTTTAGCTGATTGGAATGAAATTGTGAAGCTCTCACAGATAAAAAGGTATTAGAGAAAAGTATCTTCTTATTCCGTTATTATTACTGAATCTATATAAGTACAATGATGAAATGTTATTCCTGCGGTTCCTGATTTCAGTTTGGAGCAGCTTCTGTTAAACAAGAATTGTTTGAATCAAATATGGTACCCTGAATATAGTACATCAGATGAAGCTGGTAATGAATCACTAGGGAGAAACTTTAGGCCTTTTCAAAGTTTGCGCTGCCTTCTGCTTGGTAATTGTAACTACAATCAATCCTTTCTGAACAACTATTTCTTAAACTTTTTCGTTCCTCTGAAATTTTGTTTAGTTGCTTGCTCTTACTATCTTGCATCTTCCAGGAGGTAACAACATCAAAGATCTGGCGGTTGATTCATTAAACTCTTTCCCAAGCTTGATGGTAAGGATTCTCTTATTTGATTTGGCCTTAAAACCAAACCCAGCAGCTGAAGTAGGGAAATGTTTGTGTTAGTAATTGCTGTACTTTAACTAATTGAAAATTGTTGCATCATACATTTTAGATAAAGCCGTAAAGATGAATTAAGTTTCACAAATCAAAATGAAAGCCACTTTGAATTTGCTAACAAAAAGGTTGCTCTGCTTTCATCAGTTGAAGGGCTAAACTAAATAAGATGATGAGTTAAATGGGGAAAATGGAGAATGACTTTGGTTGATAGAGTTTGTTGTCAAATTTCATGCCATTTGTTAGTTAAGTGTCCCAAACTACAGTTTTCTTGTCAAAATGCAATTTTTATTATACCAATTTGGTCAAGTTTGAAATCTCTATTTGACTTTCTTTAAGTTCCTTTTTGTCTTTTAAAGCAAGTTGCCTGTCAACTGATTGTTCCCCATTTTCATCCAGGATATAAGACTTTCCGAGAACCCAGTATCAGATACTGGGAAGATGGTGTCCCAAGATTTGTCTTGATTACCCGTTTGGCAAACGTTAAAGTTTTAAATGGAAGTGAGGTAAATTCTAGAAATGGTTCTGTTTTGAGTATGTTGATATCTACAAGTATCAAATACTGAATCCCTTTCTTCCTTTATCCAGGTTAGTCCACGGGAACGGAAGGATTCTGAGATTCGGTATGTCTTTGCTATTATAATTCTCTATAACAATATCAGTAACCTGAAAAAATAATGCTTCTATGTTTGTAGGCATCTGAAGTTGCAACTTTGATATGTGATGGCCTTAGTGGTTTGTCTTGGGATCTGTGCAGATCTGAGTTTTCATATTCTGTTGCTTATTTAATTGCAACTAGGCTACCAGGAAGGAAAGTTTTCTAGTCTTCAATTTTCACGCTGACTATCACTTTGCTGATTGTCAATAAATTAGTGCTAACGTTCACCCATCGACTGCTCATCCTTGAGGAACACCCTCCATACATCCTTCCTTTTAGCTGAGACTAGTATCATATGTTTCCTAGGCCTGATCGGCATTCAGGAATCTCAAAGAATCTTGCATCTGTTTCTGAAAGAGACATCTTACCATTCTTTTGGTTGGCGTTGTAAGCCTTATGCCACAGAAAAAAGCTGCTTACTGGTGCTTATTGGTGAAATTTTGCTTGATGCACCTATCCTGTTAACATTACTTCACAGCATTTCATCTATCACAAGGGAAAGAAAGTAATGCAAAGGAAAGCTTTTGTACAGAGACTTGTTCATCCATAAACAAATTGGTAGTTTCTAGAAGTTGATATTCGTTTGAGATTCGGCCTCTTAAGAATACTGAACAAGTGTTTAAGTGATTGAACAAAAAGACCTGGTGACTTCTTCTTAAAAAAATTTCCATTAAGCAGACCCCCTTAACAGAATGGCTCTTGATGATCTAGATAATTTATTGGTTTTGAATCATCAAAAAAGGTTCAGGCAATTGTGATTGTAACATTATGCATAGGAAACATTGAGAAAGAGGTACAAAATGCAGAAATTTTGAATTTGAGAAAATAAACAGAAACTCTTGTGACCCCCTTTTTTAAGTTTTTCATTTAGTAGATATGGCTGTACAAGTTTAGTTTGTCTGATTGCTCTATCTTGATTAGTCTTGGAAACTGGGATTGATAAGCATATTCTTTTCGCTCAATATACTTTGACAGGTATGTTCGCTTAGTTTTGACAAAGTACAATGACAATGTGGAAGAACTCATGCAGCTCCATCCCAGGTTTGCCTTGTTATTCTTGTAGTCCTTTCCAAGATTTTTTTGAATATGTAAAATGATAAAAATATTTACTTGATGTTTTCTTTCTCTGTCTTTAGAAAATGTAAAGAACAAAACAGGTGTGTAGTGAAATGGATTTTAAATCTTCCCTCTAGTGAAACACTTAACATTTCTATGTAGAGCTTATTATTGATTGTTAAGATTAAACATATGTCTTTATGAAAGACACATAGACGGGTAGATTTCTGTAGTTTGGTGATCCTTCTGTACTTTATATTTCATTTTCTAGTGTATTTCATTTATGTTAGCTGGTTCTTGAAAATTAGCAGTTTGACATTCTTTAGAATGCTAGTGTGTCGACAGCCCTAATTTGTAAGGTGTTGATAATGGATACAGGTTTGCTGAGCTTAAAAGATTTCATGGAATTGAGGATGTAAAGGCACCAATTGGAGTAGCCGGGCCCCAGAAAATGTCGTCAGGACTTATTTGTACAGTTCTTTTAACTTCTGAGATTTCTTCTAGTAACACAAGACATGTATATCCTGCTCTACTTAACACCTGCTTTGTGCAGCCATAACCCTGAAATGTGTGGGAGCTTCAATTGGTGAAAAGCAGCCTCTGACAAAGAAGCTGCCTTCTACAACAACGGTGATGTTTACAACTACTATGATCATGTCCTTTCTCAGAGTCTTTTTCCAAGTTAGCCATATTAAATATTGTTTTTTCTCTAGGTTGGCAAATTGAAGAACCTATGTGAGAGTTTCTTCAAATTAAAATCTGTAAAACCAAAGCTGTTTCTTCAAGAAGAGGTTAGCACGATGGTCCAAAAGTTATGGTTTTGATTATTTGTCCTATCAGTGATTGGACAAGGCTAATGATGTTTTGTCCCTTTCTTTTCACCTTTGCTTATCCATTTCTACTCTTGGTTGTAAAAGGTTGTGCTCTATTGAGGCTTGTTCTGAGAACCTTTCCCACTTCGTTTGACTTCACTGCTGGTTCTTTTCAGACATTTTTTTTTTTTTTATCCATCTGGCACAAAGTATATTTTTGGGAATTTTGGGATTACCTCCTAGCCTATATGAGATACATCTTGAAATGCAATGACATGCAATAGACCTCCAAATCTTGAGTAACCATTATGACTGGGAATTCAGGCCAGTGCAGCAGTTCTTTTTCACAAGTCGCTAATGCTCAAATAAGACCACAGAAGCAATATCCTTGTATCGCCGAATAATTTTTTTCTTGAGTCCATGAAGATGTAAATTCCTGGCTCTGCTTTTGGATTCTTTATGTTTGCTAACGACATCTTTATGAATTATGCAGGGCACCCCTTTACCCACATTACTTGATGATGACATGGCATCTTTGACGGAAATTGGGGTTGGCAACGACTCAACCATTCTTATCGATGAGGTCAACTGATACAGTCTGTGTCATTTGGAAGGTCGTCAGAAACTTAAATTGCAGTTCAAGTGTTAAAAATATGTGCATTACATGCTATCCTGGAGTGCCTAAACGTTCGTTTCCAATGCTTGGGTCATGCTGCAATTTACACAACGACTGATTTTCAAAGGGGACGTCGCTATTGATATGATATGACCAGAGGGAAAAGGCACAAGGTTTTTCTGCTTTAGGCTGCATTTGATATAGCCAGTTTATGGTTTTGAACAAGTGTATACAACAATTTCGGGAATTGATGGTTGTCTCAGTGTATTGTTGTCTTTTTAGCAGGAATTTAAGTGCCACTGGCCATCATGACAAAATCAAAGCACACTACTAATGGAGGATGAACAAGCTGACAGGGAGATAGGAATATCCAAACACCAAGGTTATATAGTGACAGTGAACTTCAAAATAGTTTAGCAACATAGACGCCTGACAGCAAAGTCTCTATAAAAGGTTTCACAGGCAAAAATGAAAGGCGTACCAAAGGCAATACAGCACTCAGACAAACCAAATGCTTCTAGTCCAATAGCATGTGAAGCAACTTTGAATGCAATAAGTACTAACAAAGACCAGAAGCAAGTTGGTATCCTACGAATTATGACAAGGTATGATGATCCGCAAGGATCAAGATCAAAAAAATACCTACAATGTAAAGATGACTGTGACTTTAAATAAACGATTTCTCACTCGGACATCAGTCAACTAGGGCGTTTGTGACAGATTCAATAATCTAATTTTCAGCCGCCATGCCGTTAACTAAACCTTCTTTCCAGGAATGAACAACAAAGAGATGAAATCTGGGTGGTCAATTAGATGAAACCTAAATACAGGCAAAGACGGTTTGAGATTTCTCACCTCGTACTAGTTGGAACTCATTCCTTTCTTCTAGCGTTCATGATCATCACATGCGCACAATCCTCACTTCCTACAGGATTTTAACTGTTATCGAGAACATCTCATTTCCTGTGGTGCTTTGATAAGGTCGCGTTGCTCACTGCCATTCACAAAGCAGGTTCACTTTCATAGTATAGCAGAGCAAGCCTCTTGAAAGGATAATAACAAGGCATATTTAACCCATCCATTCATACTACATGCGTTAACTAAAGTCGAAAGTTCACCAAATTATGAGAAACTACAACACATCCCGATATTTGATTCTGTGCAGTACAACTTGACCACATCAGGGGTCCTAAACACAGTAGAGATAGTATGAATGCCTAATACTTTGAGGCTCAAAAAAAAAACAGCTACTCCCAACTATCAGCTAAAATCAACAAGGTTTCACCGAGGTGCTGCATACATCTGACTGGAGTCATACTGTGGATAACCAGGCTGGGGCGACAAACTCTTTGCATAACCAGCTGGTACAGGTGCAGTTCCATAAGCACCACTTGCTTGAGGATTGGACTGATCATAGCCTGGCTGGGTTGGAGGTGGTTGACCATAACCTGGTTGGACAGCAGAAGGTGCACCATAAGTTCCAGAAGCAGGATACGCTGCATCTGAGGCGGCTTGATACCCATAACCAGCATTGGCAGCAGCTGGTTGTTCAGTGTAACCAGGTTGTGCTGGATATGAACCATAGCCTCCTGTGGAATAAGCAGAGGGCTGCTGTCCACCAGGCTGACCATAACCAGAAACAGGTTGTGCACTGGGCTGACCATAACCAGGACCAGCAGCAGATGCAGGTGCTGGGTGATTATAACCATCAGCAGCATGTCCCGAACCATAAGGTGGATAGCTTTGTTGCACTGGCCCACTTGATGTATACCCATATGGCTGCTGAGGGGGCACATTGGAACCGTATGCTTGTGTTGAAACAGGAGCTGGATAAGGCATTTCACCAGGTTGATTAGGCCTAGGCTGGCCATAAGTTTGGCCATGAGGTGCCTGTGGAGGCATCCCATATGGCGCTGACCTACCATATTGGTCCTGTGGACCATAGCCTGGATGGGCACCACCACCTTGAGGGTACC
Organism: Gardenia jasminoides; assembly: GCA_013103745.1. Classification (NCBI taxonomy): domain Eukaryota; kingdom Viridiplantae; phylum Streptophyta; class Magnoliopsida; order Gentianales; family Rubiaceae; genus Gardenia; species Gardenia jasminoides. The sequence continues at coordinate 35,824,441 of CM023102.1, forward strand.
CTGTTGACTGAGGAACCCCATGTCCACCATAAGAATGTGGGGCAGGCAATTGGTTATCATATTTTCGCTTCGTTGTATCCTTGCCCATAGCCCTGTGCAGGTGTCTGGGAATAAGGGGCAGGCTGCCCATATTCTGGACCCTGTGGCTGCCCATAGTTGTAATCGCCTGGTAAGATGCATCACAACAGGGCGAATAACAGGATTGTTAGAAAACCAAAGCACATTTCAGCCATATGGTCCTCCTTAACAACACAAAAAAGGGTAAAAGGTACCAACCTGTGGCGGCTGGCCATGCATAGCCGCTGGGGGCCTTTGTTCCCAACTAGGACCAAAGTTGCTTCTTGGTCCTTGGGAAGGATAGTTCCCATATGGTTGAGCTGGATATTGAGGATTTTGTGATGGATATGGTCCTCTTTGTTGATAATCATACCCCATAAACTGCCAGGATAGGACCACGATTTCCCCATTGCGGGTAACAGGATACGAGGGCGGAAGGACTGCTGACTATATCCACCAGAAAGGGGTGATGGCCTTGCAGTCTGGAAAATAAAAATGACAAAAAACAGTAAGGATAGCAACTTCTTATTTGATAATCACACATGAATGGAAGAGTGCAGAATGTCTAACTATTTATAGAAATATGCAGCCAACAAAACTTTGTGATTGGGAAGTTAAAACAATCCAGTCAGATACAACATATGGAAACAATTAGAAGCAGTAGAATTGGCAGATAATCATCTACAAAGATCATTGAAGAACCAAAATGAAGTGTATGCATAGCAAAGTTAAAGAAAACACCTATTAAAGAATCAATCAACTAAGCAATGAATTACTCTCATACAAATAATTAAGCACTACTGAACAATCAAATTAAAACCGGAAACTACAAGAGAAAGAACTAGTCTTGAATTTGCAAACCTCAAACCAGATATCAGCACAGAAACAGGAAACATAAGTTTCTATGCAGCAGCATTCCATAGCATCAAACAGTACAAATGCAATTGATGTATTATTTCCATACCAAGTACTGAAATTTTGACAAACTACAGATCAAGGAGGAGAAGCAAACATCAGATCATCAAATATCCCTTCACTCTAATGAAATACATTGCTTCACATCATGTGAAATAGGAAAATAGTTTATACAAAAGATGAGATCCCACATCATGCAAACTGTATCTGCACATTTTTCTAGCATATTCACAATTTACAAACCTAAATTAGCTTCACAGTTAATGATCAACAGTTTCCCATTAGAAGAAGCCATGCAGACAGAGTGCACCCTGATCAAAGGATAGAAAACAATCCCAAAAGAATTAAATGTCAGGCAAGTGTGTGGGATGTCACATTTATTTGAGATACACACAACAATAATAGTACCTGCGTAAGACAGGCCCCAAAAAAAAAAACAAAATAAGGGGAAAAACTAGATGTAACTCCAAGCGGATAGACATCCTAATGTATGGTAATACACAGATTTGGCTAAAGAAATTCAAAAATTGGAGTCATACAACTAAGCCGGCAGCTCAGGGCTAATAATTGCAATTGACAAACATAAAGTTCATATTTACCAGACAATGTAGGGAAGAAACTGCAGCTTATGTATCACAGGAATAAATTTTGTTGCAAAATTAGATCAAAGTCGTTGCAAGGACATTGTCATATCAGGTCAGGAATGGTCCCAACTAAGTAGTAAATAAATAAATAAAAACTCAGGTGAGGCATTTGAGAGACCACCTTAGATACATAGTAGCTGCCAATCTCATCAGAAATATTATTGCAATAGTAAAGGAACGAAACAACTTTGTCAGCCCATCAAAGACCATCCATATCACATTTATATAACATGGCCCAATCTCAATCACAATGGCTCTCCAATATTCAACTCCACACAATGCATTACAAGGATAAGTGTGTTGTTTCATTCTGTTCCTAGCAACACTAAATTAAGATCTAGACATATGAAACCTATAACACTTCAGAAAACATCATCCAGCTGAGCATGATACTCCTCCCCGCGTCTCAAGCAAAGAACATGAGGGACACCAGAGCACACAATCTTAGTAGTATTTAGCACTTCAGTTTTCCAGTCTCAAAGCAATCTTACCAGCTATTTTACAATCCTGCAATCCCGAGGGATTAATGCTTGGTACCTCTCTTTGGTAGAGCGAGTGAATAGTTGTCTATTGCTACACCAAGAAGGAATGCTGACCAGTGTAGAGAGGCAGAAGCCAAATCTGCATTTTAAAGCCAAGCAATTCGAAATACAGCTTCAAGATAAATAAATCATGGCAGCGAAATCTCATTGAATATAAGACCAACCTTCCTATCAGCATTAAAGTGACCTATTACACAAAGACCTTGGGAGTCTAATTACAAAATTAGCTCTCAGTCCATCTTCGATAGTTAAACTGTTATCTAAAACCCATTGAATGGCGCCACTCAAAAGACAAAACATGGCAATCATCACTTGCTTAAACAACCCGTCATAAAGTTGAAACATGGATCCAATTATCAAGATCTCACCATTGGATAAAAGTACCATCAATTTTGCCAACAGTGACTAGAATTCTAGTATCATGTCAAACACCTACCCTACAAAAGCAATTTTATGATGACCGGCCAAAAAAAAGTCAACAAACATATTGGGATTAAACTGCATAATGTTTTGTCCATAACTCAAGTTGCTAAACATCATAACACTCTTCATGGAAACAACGAGCTCAAACAGGAAACTGAGGGTGAAATAAATAGTTCAAGCTTGATTTTGCATGCATGTCTGACATGAAAATAATAATCACACAACCAATCAGAAAAATACATGTCACATCACAACCAAACTTTTTTTATACTTGTGCACTCTAATCTCCTGCTTGGGAGTTGTTTAACAAAGATTATAATCACTTGGGGGGCCAAAGGCCACCTCTGCAACTATCCTTGTAATACACAATGGGGTGACCTTGCAACCATAGTAAGATCACATACTGGATAACTGCATTGACACCGATTAAAGAAACAACACTTTAGCTACCCACATACTCAATAAGGACAGGTGGAAAAGCATACAGAGGCAATCCATCGTAAACCCAACTAGTATTCCTCGTAACTGATACAACATTTCTTCTTATAACTAATACTTGAGGCAGTAACACAAGTCAAAGTGATTAACTGGTTAAGAAGAAGCAAGTTTCTTCAGATAATTGCTTCAAACCCAGCAAAAGTCGCATCCAGTAATGCAAATGATGGAAAGGACAATTAACTACTATGAGGAATAATAAAGAGGTGAGAAGTAAATACAAACCTGATTCATGACTTCTTTGATCATCTCCCTTGCCGTTTAGATCTGCCTCCTTCACCAGTAACTACTTTTATCCTTTCTTTAGATTGATCACCAGCTGGGAGATGCTGGGGATACCAACTAGAACAAAAGGACAGGCATCAGTATGATGTTATCTAGTGATTCATGCATCACTTCTAAGAAGTTACTTTCATCAGATTTTCCCTTGGCTTTTCACACTTTGAGTAGAATATTTGATGTCGACTACCTGAATCTGAGCTCCTGATTTTGTCTGTAAGTTCTTAATAGTTTCCCACCTTTTCCAATGTTAAGCCAACCTTTAGCAATGAAAATTCCAAAATCAAGTCAGCTGGGGAACATATGACAGCTAAAACAAACAAGAGATAAGAGAGAGAGAGAGAGAGAGACCAAGGAACAGGAGATACAGAAAGACAACAAAGCGAGATATGAAACCTTTTCATTTGGGACTTGAATCTCAACTTGATCTCCGACTACAGCCCACATTGCTGAAGCCCCTAGCCACAGAGAAGGAGAACCCCCAGCATCAGCCTGAAAATGGAAAAAATTTGGTTATTGATGGAATTAAAATATCAAAGACAGCTGACTATAGAACCAAATAGGTTACACATCATGTAACTTGGAGCAGACTACTGTTTAGGAAAGCAACCTCAGCGATAACATGGTTGATCATCTTCTCTGCCTTGTTTATGCTCTCTAGTTCAATTAGTTCCACAGGCCTTGTGGCCGCGTGGATCTAGCATCAGCATCTCTCCATTTGAATTTTAGCACCTGAATTATATTTTTAGAAACCTGTGTATCCCCAGCCTTGCCAATCAAAACCCAGCCTAGACAGCATCAGAGAAAAAAATAGAGATGACCATGGGACGGTAACAATACCAATGATATTACAGTGATCAAAGTACGGACTTCAAGCAATAAGTTATCTGTCCAATTCCCTCTCCCATTGTTTAACCTAAATATGCTTACTACTACGGCTTTCTGCCCAAACCATCTATCTTGCATGTCAAAAGAATAAGCATGAGATGATGGCAAAATAAATAAACATTCCTATCCTCCCCACATTTAAAAAAAAAAAAAAACTAAATTTCATTTTGTGGGGCAATCTGCAGGTTGTTAAAAAAAAAAAAAGGAATAACAGTTTCAGCAATGAGAAACCATATAACGACCCAATAGCCAGAACACCTCTAGAAAGACAGTAAGCCAATACAGGCCAGATTAAACAAAACTACCTTATTATTAGGAACCTCAATTTTCTTTGAGGTTTCAGCATCAGAACTGGATTGCTGCTGACAGCAGACACATCACCTCTGCAGAGTTCCTGACCTTCTGTATTGAACTCTTCTTCTTCATTTTCCCAGTTGCGGGTTTCTCATTTCTCAACTGAGGGCTGGTCACCATTACCATCCTGTTCATCTCCATGAGACAGATCTTCAAGTGTTGCAGAAGCTTCCAAGACCTTTCCTCTTGGCCTTTGCCATCCTCAATTTAGCATTATCTTCCACTTGCTGGCTGCTCAGCCCCTTCTTCAGACTGTTCTGGCCCATACCCATTCTCGGGCTGCAAACCAAATTAGAGCTATTATGCCCATATTACTAGTAGAAACATTATTAATAAATTTCACCATCGTCTGGTTCCTTTTAAGTTGTTAAACCATATTTTTAAACTTATTCAGTTCTTCATTGAATTATGTTATGTACCCATCCCCATACATTGGGGCTACAGCATAACAAATCTCCCGATCCTTTTTCCAGTGAACTGGAACTGCCATTTGCATAAAGATGCAATATAATATAAAACTCAAAATTATCTTCAGCACAAAAGCAAATATAAATATATAAAACCTAAATATTTGGAATACAAAATGGTGCAGACCACACACACATGCAAATGCTACAACCCCGAAAATGACAGGTATACTTTAAAACTCAAAGTACAGTCCAAGCCAATACTAAAACGCCTGTGTCAAACCAATTAACATCTCTATTCAGCACAAACATACCGATGCCAGCAGGTTGGTCGTCATTCTCAGCATTATCCTCCACACGCTGTCGTTTGAGGTCCGACTCATCATCCTCCTCCACATTTCCATCCTCATCCATCCGCCTTGGGTGAGGTCAACCGCAGTGGCTCCGGGCGTCGGTCTCAAATCCTCAAGCTTGCGCTTTTCTCATGGTCGGACAGATTTTGCTTTCCCTGCATTAAATGTCACCACACAGCCCTTAGGAACACCCAAAATCAACTTTACATAGCATGAAGAGAGATTTTTTCCCTTTTACTTCTTTTCTTGGAAGATTGATGATAATGGGCACAAAAATGAAATATTCAGGTCTTGCACGTGCAGGTGGGGGCTTTTATAGTGGGAGAAAGAGGGCCGAAGTATTTTTTACAACTTTCGGATTAGGGTTTGGGGTAGAATGGTCTCAATAATAAGCCCAGCTGATTTAGCTCGACGGTCGACAATGGAACCAGATGGTTTTAGTACAGGCCCATTTGGTGGGATGGATTTACCCTTTATTTTTATTAATATATTAATACTTTAATACTAATGGATAAAAGCGGCAGAGGTCTTTGTCGTTGTTTTCGTCGGCTTGCTCCGGTGCGCGTGATTGTTTAAGCGGCCTTTCTTCTTGTTGTAAGTTTTCCCTCGCCGTTGTTAGGCTGCTCCAGTGCCGCGTGATTCTTTAGTTTTGCTTTTGTTCCTTCTCTGCTTATTTATTTTTCTCTTCTCTTTTCTTCAAAAAATTTTCTTTGCGTGTAGGCGTTTACTTGTGCCCTTGTCCGCCATGTATTTGCATTTTCGGAGCTGTTTTGTGGTTTCATCTCTAGATCATCATTTGTGTGACTAGAGAAAAGAACTGCCTTAGTCTTTATCCTTGAGAGGTTTTAGTTCCTCCGCTGAACCGGTTAAAGAAGGTATCGAGGTTGTGTATACACTTTGTTATTTCGGTTAACCTTAATTTAGCCGTCACCTCATTAGTTGACGTTCTCTATGAAATTTTGCATGCTTTTTGCCCTTTAAATTCGGTGGGCTTTTTCTTTAAATCACCATTGAAATTTTGCAGTATTTACTCTAGTAATGCCAAACTTGTAGTATAATTTTTTACAACCAACTCTCCCTGCGGTAATTCACGCCGGTTGATGCGGCCTATTGCATCGAGTTTATTAATTTTTATGCAGTATGGTTGTCCATATGCCTTTTCTCCTTCAAATCTAAATTTTTCTTTTCCTTCTTTGGCTGCGCACGCACCTACTTTGTGCCCTCCTAGCCTCCCAATCTTCCAGGTTGCTCTTTTTTTTCCTTGTTTCATGATTTTTGCTGTTCCTCCGTCCTCGAATAGATTCTTCCCTTACTTAGCTTTCTCGGTGGTAGCATATACTTGTCTTTGCTCTGTCTTGTAAAGTTCAAGGAATAGATTTGTGTGTTTCTCTCGTCAAATTCACGTGGCATTTTCCAATGATTTCTTTGTGTTGTTCTATCATTACTAATTATTTCTGTTTTTCCAAGACTGTAAAATTGCTTGTGTGAGTGTCATTTGACAATTTGCATATCATTATCTTTGTTCTTATTCAGCGATTTTGGAAATGCATGGTTAAAATAAATTTGATTTCTCGGGCATCATCCTCGCCATTGCTCATTCACACGCTTATACGGTTAGGAATATTGTAGTGAGGAGATAATTGCTCAGACTTCAGTGCAGTCTTCAACTTGGATCTTATTTGTTGTTTTTATTTTCTTGAAAACTTTACGTAGAATCTTGAACCTTAGTATCGTCGTAAAGCCTTTAATCATAAGTGTTCTACTACGTCTTTTCTTTCTTGAATGTGGTCTCAATACACTTGCCATCTTCTTTTCTCTTGCATACTTGATATCTTTGTGACATCTGGTTGCATGAATGCATTACTATACTCGTCCCACCTCAACCCTAGCCCCAAAACACCTTTTTAGGTATGAGTATTATCCTCATGCATGAACTATTGGAATGTTATAGAATGAAGTTTCTATCCTCTCATGATTAGTGTTTTTGATTTGCTCTTGTGATAGTAAAAAAATTCATTAAGATTAGTTTGTCAAATACTTTTGTTTAGTTTCTCTACTTTCGTTTGAAAATAAAATATTACATAAAGAGGCGGGATAGAGAGATAGGGATACAACAATTATAAGGTATTTGGGGTTTGACATCTAGTCTTTGTTGGTGTATAATTGACCATGGGGTGCTTCCTTGTTTCTTGAGCTTATTAACTCATAATCATAAAGAGCATCAGAAAGAAGCTTATTTGGACAATTTCAATATTCTTTGGAAATAAGGAGGAGCGGTCAATTATGGTCTTTTCTTACGAAATTTTGTCATGCATGATGTCTTTTGTCATTTGTTATTTGATCCCTACAGTGTACCTACCCATTCCTTGGAAAAGGAAAACATATGATTGTGGCTTGGGTATTTACTTTCTTGTGGTGTATATAATGCAATT